>JAUZNC010059160.1:0-10444 GCA_034780395.1 Vannuccia rotundouncinata
GGCCCCCCCCGAGTCCCCCCTAGTCCCCCCCCCCATCTCCACAGTCCCTGTTTTAATATGAAATATTTTAAAGTGCTTGTAAATAATTTAGATTTTTTTGAAATAAATTGATAATTTGTACAGCACATATTAGTAATTAGAGCAGATTGGTAAAATGCACCCAGCATAAATACATTGGTAAAAAGCATAGGAAACCACTCAAATTACTATACTTAAAATATAATGTATTGGAATTGAACAATAAAATTATATAAAAGAAATAATGAACAATATAGAATTATACTTTCCAAATACAAATTATGCTATATATAATTATATTTTTATACCTACTATAATAAATTCTATCATAAAAACTCTTTCTATCTGCAATAACAAAGTGTCTTTATAAAAACTAAGTGATAATTTCAGCACTATTCTATAAGTTAGAACATAGGTATATACATAATTTATCAAAATATCTAATTATAACTATGTTATGATTTTTATAAACAGTTAAGAAACAATATCTATATTTACCTAATATTATACACAAAACAACATAAAAATGATTAGAAATATTTGTAATGTACACAATTTATAATTTTATAAAATAAGAGAAAAATAAATTGTTAAAATCCAGACCCAGATCTATAGCACAGATTTGTGATGAAATCAGCACACTACATGGGATACATTCACTGAGACATAGGCTTGGTTCACTGGGGGAACTGTTTGCACATGAATAATTGAGTGTGCTTCTCTCTCTGATTGTCTGCATAATAACTTCTTCAGTGTTTGCAAGGAGCTTAGTTTTTTGCAGGTTTGCAGTTATGGGGAATAGTTAGGGTTATGTGGACATTCTCTGCAACATCAGGTGCAGGGCCAAGAGTAACACCCAAAACAGATGAGATTTAGGCCTCCTCAAAAGACAATTTATCTGGCTGATTGAATTTTCTGCATGATTTAAAAATATAAATAAATGGGAAATAATTATTTTATAATTTTCTAAAGATTTTTTAATGGAAACTTATATATTATTGATTCCAGAAATTTATTTATGATTATGTCCCTTAAAATATTATTTATATAGTTTGTGATGAAATATAACATAATATTTATTGTATTTAATCAATCTATTACTATATATTACTATTAAAAATTATTATATATTATTATAGTTAAAATTAAATCATTTGAAATGTTTTCAAAATATTTGAAATATTCTTAACATCTGCAAGATTTCTTATTGTATTGATTATCAACACCTACACTTAAAATTTACATATATATATAATAATTCACATTACAGTAAACACTTAACAAAGACACAGTTAGAGATACAAATATTAAAATGTCTAGATACAAATATAAAAAGTATCAAATGTATTAATTACTTGAATTTCAAAATGTATTAATATCTCTAATTAATACTTTCTTCAAATTATTGTTTTTATTACTTTATATATAACATTATCTATTTTGAATAGTTTAATAATAATAAATAGACTATTAAATAAAATAAGTGGTTTTGTACTTCAAAAGTCTTTCCCAAAGCATTATTTAAATTTAAATAGATATTTGCAATTGCACTAATAATTCTTTTAATTAAATTACATATTTACTAATCAGATCAATTTAAAATCAGATTAGAATCTTATACAATGAACAACTATATGTCCAAATCTGACTGTAAATTAATGCATTCAGTTTTTTAAAATGCACAAACTTTAAATTAAAAAAGCATAATTAAAATGAAAACTGGTTAATAATTCAGATTTTAATTTTTTTGATTTTCAATGACTTCAGCATGCACACAATTTTATGAGTGTTTTACAGTATAGCCTTTTCAAGTTTTCCATGCTGTTATAGGTAGCCCACTGATCCGAAGTAAATCCTTGTCCAAAAGTTTAGCACGCTTATAAAAAACAATGTATTTTTCATACGATTTTCAATGATTGTTGCTTATTAATTTTAAAATTAAAATTTAACAATTCTAATACTATTCTACTTACTACTATCTAGATTACTAGTTGTATTTTGGAAAAACAATGTTTTTATCACTTTAGAAAGTTCTAGAATGCTATGCATGTGGTAGCCATTTTTTCATAAATCATGGTCAAAAATCGTGAAATATCCTTTTAAAAGGGGGCTCAAGCCATTGTGTTTTCAGAGCAAGACCTCACAAATACTGCAAATTTAATTCTCTTGGATGTAAGCCGATCTACAGTTACCAGAACGCTTCAACATTATCATGAACGTGGAGATTTCAAGTCACAAGGAAGGTCAGGTCGTCCATCTGCATTAACCATAAGAGATAAGGCCAGAATTAGACGAGCTGCTTGACAGAATCCATTTTTGTCTTCACACCAAGCTATTTCAGAAGTGTTCCCAGATGGAAATAAACCTATAGCAAGGACTGTTTGATGTACTCTGCAATCTGGTGGCCTGAGGTCATACAAAGCTGCCAGGAAGCCAAAACTTTCTCCAAAAGAATCCGTTTCTGCAGTCTTCACAAAGAATGGACAGAGAATGACAGGATAAAAGTGTGTTTCTCTGATGAGTTCACAATTGAGCAATTTAACCGTGGTTCTACTCGAGTTAGAAGGCCTACAAACATGCATTATAATGAGAAATATACAGTCAAACATCCTCCTACCACTCAATTATGGTCCTCCTATCACAAAATGCTTTTTTTACTAACACAACATTTTCTGAATCAATTGATCAAAAATACAGTACATCAAGAATTTGATTTAATGACATGGGTTTATGTGAAGACAGAATTGTGATGAACTGAAGGAATAAAGTTACAAGGTTGGCATCTCCACTGAAAGCCAACTATGCCTTGTGCACAAGCAGTAAAAGTGTTTATATATGGACCAAATTAGCAATTAATGGTAACTGGCCAAAAAAATTGTTGATGCATGATTATTCATAGTTATGAGTCTATGGGGATTGACCAATGACCTTCAAAAGAATTAAAGTTTCTGACTCATATTGATATTCCACAATAAATTGCTGTGCTTTTGGCTAACGAGTCATTTTAAATGTTAAGGCATTTTGGGATTTTAAAACATATCAAGTCTTGTATTTTAATGTTTAGATAGTATTTGAAACAAGTTTGATAGTCCAGAACTATATGGAACAGTTTAATTTATTTACCTGTTCTAGTTTATAAAAATTGGATGCACCCTAACTTCCAGATTCAAATATGAGAGAAGTTTGTTAACATAACACTATTCAACAAACTAGTTATGTTCATAAAGGATTACTTCCATTTATCTTGATTAGCTCTGAAAAATATAGATTATGCCCATCCAATCCCATCACTAATTTAAGTAACCATACTAAATAATCTTATGTTATTCACACTAAATTTTAATTACAAAGATTATTATGTATTTATTGATATTACTTGTATAAATTTAGTGAATTAAATATATATATTCTGTTTTAGCAAAATGGGTCTACATATTGGCACTTAATGGATCCATATCCTCCACTAAATATTTATTTTTTCTGATGAATTATGAATTATTAATTTGAATTAAATACATATTAATGCTCTGATTGTAGGAAGTTGATAATTGTCAATTACTTTTTAATTGGGATTCAGCTAAAGCATGTTCTTAAGATTCCATATTGTTTGAAATATATCATTGCAACAATATTTATTAACATTATGTATGTGGTTTCAAACTGAACAATTCTTCATTTATCTAACACCTGTTTGGAATTTATAGATTAATCAGAAACTTTATGCATCTATTGTTCATATGGCAAGGATCAATCCAATCTATACAAAAGTAGATATGACTGCACACAGGTCTAATGTATATATTATCTTGATTGATTGTCAATTATTTGTAATAAATATTCTTAACATAATATTGATTCTAAACAGCCACCACTACATTTATTAACTACATCGTTTATTATATATAACATCTATAACTTTTATCCAAAATAAAAAATAAAAACCACAAAGGCTTTAGATACTTAAAAAGTCATATTACCACAATTTTAGTCAAATTGCATCCCCATTCACTATTGTATTTTTGTTTTGATCACAAATACCTTTACAAATAAATAATTAATAATGAGTATTTTTATTTTATTGGAATAGATTTTGTCTGCTGCCATTACACATGTTGTCAAAAGTTGTTTCTGAAATGTTAAAGTTTATTTAATTAACATCACATTTTCTTCATTCGACAAAGTGTTAACAGATTTATTATAATAATTTTCAGAACATAATGAGTTACAGTGTGAAATTCACTGAGAGAAATTATAAGAGAGAGAAGGTCCAACTACCATGCCAACCAGTTGATAAGCATCCACTCAAGTCAATGACAGTTACTGAAGGAAAGATGACAAGGAAAACCCAAGATGTTGATTTCATTGATACCACAAATAAGGTGCAGTCTAACAGGTATGTAAAACTTCAATGTGTACTAATTGATTAACAATCTTATCGTAATATGGTTCTTTCATTAGATTTTTTAAATAATCAAACACTTACTCGACACAGTAGGGATTTTGTTCAAATAAAATCAAACATTATCTATGCATTGCTTTCTTACTAACATGCAGGAATGACAACTCTCAGTCGGGACAAGTAGACCCCTTATCAGCAATGAGTGATCCTCTCTCCTCGGGTCCGTTAGCCAGCACACCTCTGGACCCTCTCAGTCAGATGTCCTCACAGCTCAATGCAAAGAGTGTCTCCTCCCTTCGAAGTTCCCCGGCCCTAGACACCTCATTGTCCTCCATCTCACACCATTCACACTCTGCCACCGATGGCTTCATGCAATCCAATGACACTATTCCCGGATTGGACATAGAGCCATGGTCTGCTCGAAGGACTAGTATTCTTAGCCGGTATACCACCTCAGAGAAGCTTTGCATTGTAAGCAGCTTTCTTGTCGCCCAAGCCCACGAGAATGTGCGTGTTGTAGCCCCACATCGGAGAGGGGGAGACGAGAGTGTGATGGACAAGGTGAAGAGTCGTCTAGAACAATTGGATACTTTTGAGGAAGGTTCAGTCAAGGAAACTTCAGGATTGAGTCAACAGGAGTTTATTGAGAAAATCCAAGAGCTCCAAACAGCTTTGCAAGATGCCTGGAACCAGGATCAACGCGTCAAGGCACTTCAAATTGTCATCCAGTGCGTTAAACTGCTTTCTGATGTTACTGCGGTCCAATTCTACCCCAGCAAATTCGTGCTGATTACCGACTTGTTGGATAGTTTTGGTTCCCTTGTGTACTCTCGGCTAAAAACCAAGTCCGCCAGTTCTATTCGCGGCTCCAAATCTGTCGTGCCACTTCCTGATAACTTTAAACCCAGCCAGGTGCCCGAGGCAGCCAAAGAGACCGCTCGCAACTGGTTCTATAAAATTGCCTCAATTCGAGAGCTGATGCCGCGACTGTATGTAGAAACTGCTCTTCTTAAGAGCTATCGGTTCTTAGATCCGGGCGAGATTGAGATAGCTCTGGTGCGTATCATGAACTCTTGTCGAGGTATTGCTGATCCGCTGGTCGCTTGCTATGCCCGCTGTTATGTTGCAAGAATAGGCATTCAGTTGATTCCGCTATGTAAGAACTATTTGAACACTGCTTTCAATGATTTTATCACAACATCGGTTGACTTCTCACGAGGCCTTGTGAAAAAGGTTGTTAAAGCTGCTGGGACAGATATGCCAACTTATATGACTCTCTATACACCCGCGTTGGATTGGCTGCTACAGTGTTTGGTTGCTGGAGCACCCAATGACCAACTGGAGAAGTTTCTCAACCAATGTAAAGAGACCAATAATGCTCTCCTTATTAATTCATCACTGAGTTCCTTCCCACCACAATACATTAGTGCTCAAGCTGACATATTCACTGGTATGTTGTCTTCTTTAATATATTATTTAATTAATATAATCCGTTTTATAGATAAAACGTTTAATTACATGATTTTTGCTAAGCATGTATCAACCAATTATTTTTTAAAGACCATATAACTATTAACTTTATTTAAAATGTTCTAACTTTGTCTTAGCAATTTATAAAACGAGCAATCAAGCTGAAGCAGTTTAGCTTTGTATATTCGTTATTTGATTACATTTTGATTTTTTTCTTCAAGTATTTGTTGTCCCATAAGACCTTAAAGAAAAGCTTAAATTTGTATTTATATTACATTTGTTCTTAAAAAAAAACTCTCTCTATATATATGCTACAGTATATTTAATCTGAATAAATGCACAACTGTAACGTTTTTCAGGTCTTATCTCGCAGCTGGATGAACACAGCTATCCGCGCCACCTGCTCTGTCAGCAGCTAGGCAACTGTCTAGTATTCTCCGAACCATCGGAGCCTCTACGCCTCCCTGTGCTCAATGGCATTTGGCAGATGGTCACCGCAATCCCCAACCCACGTGACTACCTGGCCTGTGCCGACGCCTGGGCCGAGTTCATTGCTAGACATTTCGGTCGGAAGCAGATTAACTTCTTTTTTGGTGACGTCATCAAGCATGTGATCCCCGATCGGGCTTATGAGTCGCAATACACCTTGTTGCAGTCGGTTTTGAACAAAATTATGGTCCATATTACTGATTTTCAAGTGAGGCAATAACGAGCTTTTACATTTAGTTTTAATATAATTCTGCTACATGTATAATATTTTAATAGTGATCAATTGACACGTAACATTTTTATATCTTTTAAACCATTTGTTATGTTTTGTTTCGCTAGGTTCTTTTCGATTCGGAACAATTTCTGCGGTTTCTGGACCTGTTTGAGAAGGAACACATTAAACTAGAAGTCTACAAGAGCATTCTAGACGCGTTCCTCCGTCAGTTCTCGAAAGGACCCGGCGAGCACACAACCTCCGACCCTGTGCTGATCGAGGCTTGTCTCTCCCTCGCTCGTCAAATGCACGACTCACTCCACTCTCTATCTGTGGACGACGAACGTCGTTCTGTAGCTCGCCTGGTCGTCGGCTTTATCACGCTGGTTGATATGGGCGAACAATTGGACCGTCAGCTGGATTTCTACGTGCAATGTCGGGCTTCAATGGCCGGTCTAGAGCTGGTGTTGGCACATCTCGTCCACCGCGTCAATAGATTAGCTATGCGTGCGTATAGTATCCGACGAGGCAATCACACTACTAAGACGGCATCATTTGTGCGCGCCTGTGTTGCCTATAGTTTCATAACCATTCCATCACTCACTGACTGGACCATTAGGATTAAGCTCTATCTCACCACAGCCCATGTGAGTATTCTTTCTATTCGTTTTAGTTTTAAAGTTGCTGTTAATAAATCGAATTCCAATTTGTTAAATTTGTCTGTATTTTTAATATATTATGTTACATTCAGTGTGCTTTTTATTTAATTGAGATAGCTCTGAACTAGGTACTAATCATTTTAAAGAAAAGTAAATAATTATTATATGTTACTCATGTTTGAAGTAGACTTTTTATTAAACCCCCTATTATGAATTACATCAATTCGTCAAAATTCACCAATTTTCAAATCCCACTCTTCAGGTGGCTCTGATAAACGGGTCCCTGGGACAGGCCGACTCCTGCTACAAGACGGCTATCACTCTACTTTTGGACGCTAAGAAGGCTGCAGCAGGCGAATCAATTACAGGATCAATCAGCGTTCCCGCTACTAATAGTAACAAAGTAGACGAGGCCTTTGTCATCGATTTGGCGGCAACTATGGCTTCCTCACTGCTGATGACGCCGGATAATGTAGGACAAGGGTGTCTTTATCTACTCAAGGGACTGCTCAATGCCCTCCAATCGTTTTCTTGGGGTGCCAACTCCGATGGGAAGTATATGGCTTTCCTCAAAGTAAGTTGTCAAAAATTGTTTGAAATTATGTTTTTTCTATATTTTTAAAGTTTTATTATTCATATCGATCTTATAATAATTTTTTAATTTTTGTGTGAGATGTGTTGTTCTAAGAAATATTAAGATATCTTATTTATTAATTTGAGTATAAATTCAGTTAAAACACTGATTCTATATTATATCTCCAAAAAATATTGTTAGTGAATGCTAGATAATAATATAATCAATACATTTATAGAAGAAAAAAAAATGTCCACTGGCCAGTCATAATATGATGTTTGTTCTAGATACTGATTCCAATTATTAATATACATTAAATTTTAATTTTTATGGGTTGCTTTAACTTTATAAAATGTTTACTTTTTATAAATCATGCATTTGTCGAACTTCATACTTATAAAATGAACTACAGACCGCTTGTCTCCGAAACTCTAATTTTACTATATGAAATGTAAGAATATGCTCCGGGATTTGTCTCATTCGTTATTTCGAATCTGCACAAATGTATATTAATATAGAATACACTTTATATTCAATCCTGAGAATTAATATTTATTTGCGGATAAGTGGAAGAACCATCCACTAGCTGCATATTTTAATTGAACAATGTATACATAGTTTTTATTAATATTAATCGATTGACTTTAAATTGTATTTTATTACACAAGACAAGGGATAAATAATTATTAATGTTTTGAAAATGTATAGCTTATATTCATGGCCATAATATAATTGTATATCAAAACCACTGCAGTATATCATTCTAATATTGCTATACAACGTCGTAGGGTTCGTACAGATCATTTAAAGTCTTTTAAAGTCTTTATATTAAAAAAAAATTGAAGAAAGTCTTTTTAAATAATTTTTTTTAATAATAAATATGTTTTTACCTATAAGTATTATATAATTAAATTATTTTTTTCATATTATTTGTTTGTTTTTTTACTTAATTTGAAGTTTATTTAATTTAAAAGTCTTTAAATTTTTAGTCAGATGGTCTTTAAAAGTCTTTAATTTTGTATTAGAAGCCTGTACGAACCCTGACAACTGATATCTGGAATAATTCACCTCAGTTCCTCGGTTTTCTATTTCCCTAACAGGTTCTCAATCTGGTTGCTGGTCTCTCACAACCACGCTATCTCTACCGTGCCGGCAGTGTAGATGCTAACGACCGTCTCTATGGAAATGATCCGGCTTTCCTTGCAGAACTGGCAGGCATATCCTCCACACTTGTGTCAGAGATACTAAGCCAAATGAAGACGGTGGAAGGCGTTCGCCGAGGTGATTTGGCAGGACATTTGCTGGCTTTTCTCCTTCACCACGGTGATCTTACCGACCCAGATACAGGCATGTTGGCTGGGAATCTGTGGGGTTTAGTCCAGGGCCACACGGGAAAAGCGGAGGCATCCCCACCTGTCAAACAGCTTCTCATCTCTGCATTAACTGTCAAAGCAAAACAAGAGAACTACTCTGGGGCCGCGGTTGCCGCCAAAATGTTACTAGGAGGAGGGGGCAAATGAGTCTATAATTGCTCATTGATTAACTAATTCTTTGCATAATAAAATATTTTAATTTCGATTTATTTACTGTCGATATATCCTGTGTCTTTTATCAATCAACAATACTTTCATTAACTGATGGTTGAGCTAATTTGTATTGGTGATTTTGTAATTGTTTTTATATTTGTAATAAATAATTTTTGCACAATAGTATAGTGTTCAATATACTTTTATAGATTTTGGATTAGTTAAAAAAATTATACGACCGAATACGGGGTCTAGTATTATACGGAATCCGTTTTACCCGATCCGCATTCCGTGTTTTAGTAATAACTGAATCCATAAAAAAGTAGGGATCATCGAAGACATTATATAGAAGTAATATTTTTATATACTTGACTGATACCGAGTCTATATATATATTACTAGATACAGTTTTACGTCCAAAGAAATGTTTTTTGGCTTTATGATTGATAAAATTCATGCATATATTAATATTTATTTTGAGACTTGTTTCTTTTTAAAAGCTACATTTGAATATAAAATTTTAAAATCTTGGTTTGCGGAGCGGAATACAGAGAGTGAATAATTTGAACTGAATGGGTTGAGCAGTCAGCGCGATCCATAATGTTGAATAATCGGTTTTCTTTAGAAGCTAATATACCTACTAGCTTGATGTTGTTACCACAAAAAATATAATTTCCTTAGTATCAATATTCTCCTGGTGGTTGTATGTACTGCATTACGATACTGTAATAAGAGTGTCTATGCAATTATTGAGATCATTAAATGTTGTTGGCATCGTTCGCTATCACTACTGTTTTTAATGTTCGTACAAAATTTGAGCAAGGGTGCCTGGAGCTATGTGAAAACAGAATGGCACTGATTGTTCGTAACCAATCAATAAAAATTATATAGTAAATTGGCTGCGCTGCGCCCTTTGCAAAACTTTAGCTCCTCAATTACAGCCTGCACCTATATGTATGCCGTGTGACAAATATATATTTTATGTACGATATTTATTTTTTATTGTATTATATAATAGATACATACAAACTTTATTGCATTTTTTGTGTTACATTTCGTTTTATACTTTCTGATAGTGAGTCTAATTTTATGATG
>JAUZNC010059161.1:0-10443 GCA_034780395.1 Vannuccia rotundouncinata
ATACATTATATAGAGAGGAAATCATAGAGATATAACTATACTATACATTATATAGAGAGGAAATCATAGAGATACAAATCATATTAGTTATTTTCAAACAAAAAATTTTTATTTATATGAAATCCTGTTAACAATCAAATTATTTTGAATATAAAACAACACTAATTGCTCACACGAAACCATTTTACAGAGTGGGTTAAATCTTTTATTGCGAATAACAGAACCACATCTCTGTCTGAGCGGGATAATTAACCACTCTGGGGTTTAGAACAAATTCTAAGTCAGTATGAAGATATCTTCTACTCTATAGTTTGGGGCAGAAAAAAATCGATCTTAATGACAAGAATTTATAATTTGTACTTTTCATGAGAAGAGTATATAACGCTGCACAAAACTGTGAACAACTTTATGATACTTTATTTAAATTTTAGATTAATATAAATTCTCTTTCTTAATATCAATAACAATAATTGTCTCAAATTATGACACAATGTTAATACAGTGTCCTCTTGCTCTACATATAAAGAGAATAGTGTTGCTATGACAATGAGAGTTGTGTGAAGCAGGTGTACCTCTATCTCACACCAGTGGGGTCTTTGACCCAAATATATCTATAAGAGTGATCGATAATTTCTGGGTAGAGACAAGAATTGAAGAGGAGAATGCGACAATATTGTGAAACATAGTTCAATATAATATTATGAAGTATCTATAATTTAAGAAGACAGCTGAAGACCCGATAGTTAATTATATTATGATGAGCAGAGGTCCAAAAAAGCATTATACAACTTCCTTTTCAATATGAAAGTCGTTTATTTATTTATTCATCTGTTTTTAGAGTTGTAAATATTCATAACAATAAATATTCAATTATACGAAAAAACGAACAACATTCAATTTAATCTTTTTGTGAGAACAATTATATTAGTATTTTTAAATTAAGCTCTGTTAAACATTTATGGGCTATCGCAGAAAGATCAAACAGCAGAAGATAAACTACCAAGAGTGTAATTAGGTTGCAGATAGATAATCTACTTAGATCAATATTGTGGAGTGTGGTCGGCGAAAATAAACCCTCTATCGTCATCCCATAATTCAACAGTTGCATTTTAAGCCTGAATCATCCCTTGTCAAAACGTGGCATCGATATTTTCCTGTAAGGTGAACTAATCTAGTCAGAAATGAATCGAGAACTTCAAGATTAAATTACTTCAATCTAGATAAAATCATCCTAGAAATCGTCATTTGCTTCAAATTATTTAACAATGAATACGCGTATTATAGAAAAAATAGTTTTAGTACAAATTATATTGAATTACATTCTTTCCAACAAACAGCAGAATATGAAAGTAATTGTTTAAAAAATCAAAATTATCCAGTCCTTCTTGTGTACTAGAATGTGGTGAATATTTCGATGTGAAATAAATATGTGACAACAACTGTTTATTTAACGAGGGTGAACGGTTTTATGAAATTCTAAAATCAATTAAATATTTATAAAATAACAACAAGCTAGTCAATAAGTTATCCCTCAACTAGAACATTGTTGTCGACAAAGAAAATTCATTTTATCAGGTATAGTAGTTATGTCTCTATGATTTCCTCTCTATATAATGTATAGTATAGTTATATCTCTATAATATTTGATAAAGAAATAATCGGCTCACGTTTTCGTGGTCCATATGTTTTAGCATTTTCAACTCTCTGTACGTCCTCTTTCCATACTCAGAAGACTGGAATGGTCGAGTCAACTTTTTTATAGCGACTTGACGTTGAAGGTCTCTATCAAATGCCGAGCTAAAAATATTTAAAAAAAATCAACTATAGGTTCTAAACATTGAAATCATTAGAAATTAATCAACATGTAAATTACAAACACCGGAATATTCTGCATTCAAAATATAATAAAAAGAAAGTTAAAATCGAACAGTAACAGAGAGAGAAAGTTTACCCAAAATATTTTTTTTAAATAGTGCAATAAAATTCGTTAAAAGTTAATTGTGTCAGTTTATCGTTTATGAATGACAGTAAGATAGATGTTTACAATTACTCACCAAACGGAACCATAAGCTCCATGACCAATAGCCACTAAATCTTCATAGCGTGAAGGAACATTCCAGGTGGTGTGGGATATCTCTAAAGTCTGAAATCCTTCTTGCATCTCTTCTGAATGGCAACAGAATAAACAAAGTTTTTCAATCACCATTGAAGCAAATAATTGATTATTATTCAATTATAAAATTGTTTTAAAATTCATAAAGATGTGCTGAAAAAATAAGCCCATGATCACAGAACATAAATATAAGGATAATGATAATTTCCAACAAATACAACTTGTCAGAAGGAAGAAATTATACAAATTGCGTTGCTGTCAGTGGATATAGGGTATTCATAGTGTCAGACGAGTGTGCAATGAAAAAGCTTACAAACTGATGCGTTTTCATTGGTTGAAATATAGCAAACTGTAGAAAATGGCTTTGCCTAATTAACTTAACGAAAATAGTAAGTTATGCTATGAGGCATATTTAAGTACACACCGACACAAATTGTAAATATACGATTAATAAAAGTAGTAAATAATAGATGCATGCATAATAATTACATTCAATTTGTTAAATTGACTAAATAAAAATAATAAAAATAACGAATTGTGAATATTTTATAAGTCAAAGAATGAATTAATTGTAGAGAAACTAAATAAATATTTGATTTATATAATAATATATCTTTAAAACATTTTTCATTCATCTCTATAGAAAAATGATATATTGTGACGACGCACTAAAATATACCAACAACTTTAAAATTGTTCAAACCGAATCAAAGAAGGAAATTATAGCGAAAAGCCATGACTGCATAGTTATAAAACGAGTGGCATTACATCAGTAGTAATCATAAGGGACATTGTACCAATAACAACCAGCAATTTTATATAGGCAGCAACATTCGACGTTGCATCAATAGAAAGTTGTAAACATTTAAAACTACAGTTATTTAATTTTATTAAATTAAAAGTATTAATAAAACTGTACTATGCCTGTACAGAATACACGTTGCACTATAATTATTAAAGTGACATTAATGTTCAACATTATTATTAATCTAACTTAATTTAAACAGTGGCAAAATACATTTATAGTTAAAGGTATTTATCTAAAAATTATCTTTTACAAACTGTTAACCATTTAAAAAAATAAACATTATAAATATAGATTCTGTACGGACTAAATAGATTTAGTGAAATTGTTCAATTAATATTCATAGAAAGGCACAATTATAAATAAGAAAATAAAAGCACAATGTACTAAAACTGAAAAAAGTCGTCCTTATAATCTATATAATTAACATAAAATACGTTCTTATAGAAAACAATTTTTAAAAATCTTTCTCAGAAAAAAACTAACATCAATTTGGGAAAGAGTAATTATTTCAGAATAGAAAAAGGTAGATCATGCTGAATTTTATACAACGACTACAACAACACATTTCATAGCAAAGTTACCAAGAGTTAGATCAGCACCTGCAACCACAGTGACACTCATGTTTGTGTATTTAGCTACAAACAAATATAAGAATGAATTTAGAAATACTTAGGTTTGAAGAATAATTCAATTAAAATGTTTAATACTGTTATAAGCAATCAAAAATTAATTAATGAATAAACAATAAATATATTCAAAGAATCAGTCATGATAATTCCTTGGATTATATATAAAAAAGCTATGGCTAGAAGTTTTCTATAAAATCAATATTATTTTACCTAGAGAAGATATATTCTCTATTCTAATACTTTTTTATATTACCACAACCTTCTAGTTGATAACTGGAGAAATGAATATTCATTCAACATTCAGCATAGAAACCTAATTAATTTTAATAACTTGATTTTAAATTTCAGTCTATATAATTATATCAGTTTCTATTTTCACAAAATATTAAACAAAATGTTTTAAAAGCTGTACCTCAAACAATTCTCTGAACATTTAAATGTATATATTATTATTACTGATACAAGGAACATAGTGGCGGTGTATTCTCCTCCTCTCATACCTCTCTAGAATCGGCAGGTTTTGGTTTCCCTTGAAAGCTGCATATATCTCAATATTGGTGAAAAATTGCTGTATGAATGTGAGAACCAACACCAACAAACTCCTCTACTGTGGTTGCAATCGTGAAGTAGAATTCCTAAAGACGTTCGAAAATGTTACCCACATCATGCAAGGTCTCATCCATCATTGGAAGCTGTATTCGGTGGCTGTGTTGTCTTCTTCAGACTTGAAAAAAAACAGCCTTTCGGAAGTAATTGGATATTGTGGAAGCATTCACCTCATTATCCCAAAATGTCCAAGCCATCATATACATTAGAGAATGTTGAACTCTGTTAGATTTTGAAATTGTTGATGATTCTCATATCACATGGTTGGAGATGGATGTGCAACTGGGTGGAAGTAACATCAGGTTGATGCTCTTGATGAATGATGAGAGGATGCAGTCATCCAAAGAATTAATTTCTATTGTGCACTACATTCAAATTTTCGATTCTTATTGGTTGATTAATTCTCTATTTCATTGGGTAACTAGATCAACTATCCTTTTATTTTCATTTGACTAAATAAGAACAAAGGTTTGTCATAAACTAGATACTACATCCAAAAGTCTGGATGGTCAATATATTGGACAACTAAAATTAAATCAGAGACAACTCTGAATGGAAATCTGCTAATTATAGCATGGGTTACATCACTTTCTCTTTATATATAAATAGTTTGATAAAAATATATATATTAAAATTACAAAAATATATTTATATCTTTACAATCAAAATGAGATCGATCAAAAATGTATTATCCAGAAATGGAAATCTGGATAAGCCAAATTGAGCAGGAAAAGTTTTTCTAGGAGACATGTTGCACCAAATAAATTTTAAAATTTTCAGAATATTTTTTTCTGTTTCTAATTGATATACATTAGCATAGACTAGTACAAGCCAGTATTTGATCTCCCTATGTGTACATCCTGACAATTCTCTATATCCCAGCATACCTTGCATGAGACCTAGTTCAGTTTACCAAAAGCTGTTTAAGATTGTCCAACAATAAAAATCTATACAGATCACTTCAAGCTGACACAAATTTTAAAAAAACTCCCCAAAACCTTACCATCGATCTAAAGAATATGACAGAGAAATATAAAAACTAATATATAACTTACATGAATAAGCCAACTTGAGTAAACTATTATAATAAACTTATGAAATGAAACTATACTACAAAACAATAACTATAATACGAAGAAGTTATCAAATTCAGGAATATTGTGTACATGATTAGCCAGTAAATGCTCAAGAATAAAGTTACAAAAAAAATTACCAACAAATTCTAAATAAAATAATCCAAATAATTGTACAATCTAATGCATAAAAGTAAAACAAAGCAGACAAATCTTATAAAATAGCTTTTATTACATCTTTTAAAATTGACCTGCTATCAGCCAAATCAAAATTGAGTATTTTTGTCATTCTGTTTATTTCTGCCCATGTGATGGGAAATGGTTAAACATTTTATCTCATCCAGCACAGGGTTAGTTAAACCTATTGTCACCATGCTAAGCAGTGCCGATTGTACAAGCAATAATTATAAATTGAACACAGTCGACAAAATTTATAATTCAAGATAATAAACAATTATTAATAGACTGAAGATAAAAGTCATGAGGTTGATTGATGATTCAATTTGTATAATACCCAAAAAACTAATTATTTAGTCTAATCTTTTAAAATAATCTTTGTGTTTCAAAATTAATACTGTGATCTATTCAATGAAATGTTGAGCTAGTGCTGATTTCTTGCATTTTGTTATAGTAAGGGCAGTCTAAATTTTTATATTATTAACTTTTTCGTTATGGTCTTATGGGACAGCAAAGTTACCTCTCCAAATGAAATGGCTATATAAATTCAAATGTGTTAGTTAGTATCCTTATTGTGTCCTCATTGGTTAATTATTTGTATCATATATAATAGCAGCTAATAAGGTGCCACATTCAATTAGCCTCCTATGCTGATTTATATATAATATGAACTACATTTGACCTATATTTTTGACATTTAGTGCGGTCATAGATAATACAATTTGAGAGATGCTGTCACAAATCCTGTCAAAAACAAATTGACAATATTAGATTCACTCCCTGCACAGGACAGTTGAGCTTCATTGAAATCATTGGTGAAAATCATTCAGCACCCAGAAAAATGAAATGACTTCAGGCCTATTATCTACCCAAGGAAAAACATTCCATTTAAAGATTTTATCTAATCTATATAATGAAAGAATTAGATAAGAGAGATGATAAACTCGAAAGTGATTCCATTGAATCCTAATCACTAGAATCTAACCAAGACATAGTGGTGTTGCTGTATAAGTATACAAATAAGGTGTATGCATATAAGATATATGCAATACTATATGAAATGGTACAATAAAGAACACTTATACAATAATAAAACACTAACATACTAAATAGTATATTATATATAACAATATATATTATATATAGAATAGTATTCAAAATATAGTAAAAATAGAAGGTAGAAAATAATAATATAAAATAATATTTCAACATTATATATCATATATAGAATAGTATTGATTAAAATAGTAGGTATAAATATAGTATAAAATTGTAATATATAATAATATATACTTGAATTGAAACCAGTAGGTGAGTATAAAATCACATTGAAAATGTGAGCAGAGAATATGTGAATTAAATTATTCAGTGGTATGGTTATATACACTTATAATGTTGTCTGTTTTTCATTTACCAATCAAAACCTTTTAATTATTTCAGCATATAGGTCTCTCAGCTTATTCTTCTTGACCAGTCAAATTTCAATCTCCTTTGGACAGTGTGTGTGTCTGATGGTTATCAGACTATTCACTAAGGTATTTGATACTCATCCAGTGGTCTGTGTAAATGATTTAGATGAAAAATATTTTTAGAAACTGATTAATTTATATGTTATATGAAAATCCCTATTTTTGTGATCTCCACTGGGTGAAATAACATTTTTTGAAGCAGACATTGTGATGCTTGTTGGGAAAAGGTCAAGCTAGTTTTTTATTCTTAAATAAACTTTAAATAATTTCAAAATATTTATAATAAATTTGAATTAAAATCAAAGTGAAAATAAAAGTGTTACAATCTAGTAAATAAACTTGTCAGTAAAAAAAGAAATAAAAATAAAAGTGGATTTATATATATATATAGGATGGTTGAAAAGTAATGCACAATTTACGTTCACAACAATTTAATATATTAAAATCTGTTTAGAAGATTGTGGTGTGAAATAGAGTATGGTACTTGATGTCTCTTTAAGGACCCTTCAGTTGAAAAACAATTAGTTGGGAGGAGCTCAGAGTATGTGGATCAATTACATTGGTGATAGCAGCTTGAAAGTCTTTAGACTTGGATGACCACATTGCTTGATGTCTGGTACAGATACAGTTGCTTCAAATTTGTTGACTTATTGGATAATGTAAGAATGATTAGGCTGTGAGTGATTAAAAAAGGAGAAATGCATTACTTGCATTACTTCCATGTAGATAATAATGTTTAACTGTAGCAATTCATTCTAATAAATTAAACCATATACCTTTTATGAACGCAAACTAAACTAACTGGCAAAGCAGTGATGGTAAATAGAAGACAAAAATAACTATTTGAAATTCAAATTAGAAATCAAAGCATAACAATCAATAGAAATATAGATGACTCATTTTTATGTAAATTATGTATTACTTTTTGACAATTCTTTATATTTAAAAAAAATAAATAGATAAGAAAAATAAATTGTAAACAGTAAATTTATTTGGAGTTATTTATTTATTCATTATTAAATTATTTATTTAAGTTAGAATGTTCTTTATTATAACAAAACAAATTTTAAAATATTTTCATTTATTTAAATTATAATATGATAAAATTATGTAATACAAAATAATTAAATGTAATTATATTTTTGTTAAATAAAATATAATATAATTAACCTTTTCTTATAAGTTACTTCTCCAAATGGATCTATAAATTCAAAAGTGTTAGTTAGTATCCTTACTGTGTCCTCATTGGATCATTTATAATAGCAACTAATATGGTGTGACACATTCAATTAGCCTCCTATACCGATTTATATATAATATGAATACCTTTGACTTAGTATATATACTTGAATACAATTCAATATGTTGCATGTTTATTGGTTATATGAGATTATATGTTTACTGTATTTCATATAGGATATTCTTCAAAATTACTATAACTAGGCATACAATTAAATAGGTAAAATTGTACTATAAAATTATATTATACTAAAATTGAAATATCTTTCTATGATAAAAAAAGTGAATATTTTATAAACTTACTTTCCTATAATTATTATATGTTTGTTATTTATTGGAATTTGTATTCTCATTGGCTGCTAAATAGACAATTTTATGAACAAATATTATATTTGTAGTAAAGGCTTTTATAATATATATAATAGTATACAAATATTTTATGTAAATATGTATATTTATATTAAAATACAATAAGCTATATACAGATGTACAACTCAAATTTACCTAATCTCTACATATATAACTTTTTGTTATTGAAATTTGAGAATATTATGCAACTAATCTAAATAACAGCTGCATTTCTAGCTGTGTTGTGTTTATACATAATTGTGATTGTCAGTTCAGAGTTTCAATTTTACAGACTGTAAACTTTTATGAACAATATTATTGGGAAGTTTAAAATGAAATAAATGTAAAATTTTATAAAAAATCAATCTTTTTGCATTACTATAGGGTGTTGTTGTAAGAGCTCTGATGCATGAATGGTGTTGGTATAAGTGATATAAGTATATCTGTATAAGTGATAATCTGGCTTTACACTTATAACCCCAATCACTATAACACAAAGGAAAATCAATCTAAGTTCTTGATGTTTGATTTGTTAAAATCTGATCATATATAATTTTGTTGTCATGCTCTGTCAAAACTGTCAAAAACAAATTGACAATATTAGATTCGCTCCCTGCACAGGACAGTTGAGCTTTGTTGAGATCATTGGTGAAAATCTTCAGCCCACATAGAAAAATGAAATAACTTGAAGCCTATTATCTACTACCCCAGGAAAAACCTTATTTCATTTTGGGGTTTTATATAATCTATTTAATGGAAGGATTAGATGGGAGAGATTATAAAGACGTTGGGTTATGAATCCTGATCACTAGAATCTAATGAAGACATAGCTATATAACTATACAAATAAGTAGTATGTATATAAGATATATACAATACTAAATGAAATTGTAGAATAAGGAATATTTATACAATATTAAAATACTAAATAGTAAGTATACCTATATAACAATATATATATATATAAAATAGTATTGATAATATAGTAGAAATAGTAGGTATAAAATATAGTAGGTATAAAATTAATATATAATTGAATTTAAACCAGTAGGCGAATATAATATCAAGTTGAAAACATAAGTGGAGAATTTGTAAATGAAATTATTCAGTGATTTGGTTATACATGGTTAGTGCAGCCATTTTTATACTGGGGGGCTACAATTAGGCCACCCAAATGCTTTTTACCCAACAACATATCATAAAATCTTTAAAAATGTCTTTTCTTTGTTAAGCTATATGAATAGAAGTCCTTTACTTAACTATGATCGATATTATAATAAAATCCATTAAAAATGCAAAACAAAATGACATGTACATTGATTGAACAGAAACTTTACTAGTTTTTTGTCAAAAACTGGATAAAAAATGGACAGGCACTTAATTAATTAACCAACAAGCATTAATTAATGGGGGGCTAGCACCCCATAGCCTCCTGCCAGTGCCAGCCATTTTATAAACACTTATAATTTTGCTTGTTTTTTATTAGCCAATCAAAACCTTTCAATGTGTCTCTTAGTTTCTTCCTATGAAAACTATTTTTAGAAAATCATTTATTTATATGTTAAATATAAAAATTGGCAATGTTTGCTATACCTGTTGGGTAAAGTAACTTATATTTGGTAGCAAATATTGCTATGTCCATTGGGAAAAGGTTAAAATGCTTTGTGTAATTATTAAAATAACCAAAAAAAGTAAAGTATTCCATATGGGGCCATTCAATTATTATGTATATACAAAGGAGGGTAAAGGGGGTTCATACAGGAGGTGGGGGGATTTGCTTCTGATGCTTTTGGTCCATATTTGCAGTTTACATAGATGAACAAAGCTTTGGTATCAATTTGCAAAGAAACTGCTTAACCATTTGTGCCCGGGTGTACAGATTCAAAAGTTGCTTGCTAGAAACAGCTATGTAAAATTTCGAGTTGTGAAAATTCTTAAAATTCAAATTCTCGATTTTTATTGGCTGTTGTATAATTCTCAA
>JAUZNC010059162.1:0-10688 GCA_034780395.1 Vannuccia rotundouncinata
TGGATTTACCGACAACCCCGCGTTCTGTTGGATTTACCGACAACCCCGCGTTCTGTTGGATTTACCGACAACCCCGCTTTCTGTTGGATTTACCGACAACCCCGCGTTCTGTTGGATTTACCGACAACCCCG
Organism: Vannuccia rotundouncinata; assembly: GCA_034780395.1. Classification (NCBI taxonomy): domain Eukaryota; kingdom Metazoa; phylum Platyhelminthes; order Proseriata; family Coelogynoporidae; genus Vannuccia; species Vannuccia rotundouncinata. The sequence goes on from JAUZNC010059162.1 coordinate 133, forward strand.
CGTTCTGTTGGATTTACCGACAACCCCGCGTTCTGTTGGACTTACCGACAACCCCGCGTTCTGTTGGACTTACCGAAAGTACACCTAAGATTTGAAATATGTTGTTATAATAATTTAAAATTATATATATATAACTAGCGCTAATTTATTAATATTTATTGTTTAATATAATATATAGGTATATTATACATTTTTATGTCTTTTTTCAGATAAATACAAATTTTAACACACATGTGTTCAACAAGTCTGTGAGTTATGGTTATAGATTATATTTGGTATATTATAGTGCTGAGAAAAATTATTTATATATTGGTCAACACGAAAAAATTTCGTTTTTTAAATCCAGTTTTATTTTTTTAAATTTATAATTTTAAATTATTCTATGATACAGAGATGTTTTTATGGTTATGATGATATTCATAAACATCTATATACATATACAGGTTGCAGCGGAAAGTTTTTTCGTTTTCATAAAACTGGATAAAAATACGAAATTTATAAAACTGGTTTTAAAAAACTAAATTTTTTTCGTGTTGACATATATTAATTTTCAGTCATTTTCAAGAGTTCAAAACAATCCAATTGGAAACCCTTATGATGTATGTATTATTGTTTATAATATATTTTTTATTAATTTTAAGATATGATAACTATTATATGACTCGATAATTACACGATTTCACAAATTTTGGAAAATTGTAATTTCAGTTTTCAACGAGTGTCCTACGTAGCCAGCCCAGCTGTTCAAATGTTTCTGCTTTGTCTGTGACAACTTTTTATGAATCTGCTATATATTTAGCATAATATAAAATCCAAATATTTTAAAATGTTAAATTCATATCAGATTCAATTCGCCGGAGAAAATTTGACTCCAAGATTATCTGGACCAAACTTGGATGTCCTTTGCAAGAAGGTGGAGAAGGTTAGGCAGGCTCCAACTGATACTCTCCAGGGACTTGCAGGAACATTGCTCCTAATTTACAGGCAGAACTTTGCCATTCTTGCTGAAGTGCAAAAGATGAAGAAGCGTGTGGCTGTCCTTGAAGTCGGTGTCGACTCGAATGACCACCAGCAGAAACAGAACTTGCCAACAATTAGCACTCTGGAGGAATATTCGGAAATAAAATCTGTGTTAAAAAGTTTGCAGTAAGTTTTATTTTTTATGAGACAATTTTGTGTGTTTTTTTTGGTACGTCACCTATAATCAAATTAAGATCGTTTACGATTATACTCAAATCGTAATTATCGTTCTTTTGAAAATTAATTTGAATGGGGTGTTTATTTTAATGTAATTTATAAGGGATATTAGGGTATACATATTTTTATTATATAAACAATTAATATGAAGGTTTCCTTAAATTAATTTTACATGGCAGTCTAAATGGAAAGTATTGGACTGAAAGTAATTTAATTTAAAGTAAAAGACACACGCATTTTATAGGTATTATATTATTATCGTTAGACTATTAAATTCTTCATTTACAGCACATGCAATTTTCCTGTTTTATACAGACCAAGCAGCTTTCTCGAGTTGGAGGCTCTAACACGAGAGAGGTCCTTCGTATGATTCCGAGGTTGTTGACACGAGAAAGGCAGCTAGAATTCCATAGAACTGGATCACATGGCAAGCTCTGTTTCAAAGAAACGCTGGAACCAAATGTTAATTGTTTTTTCTAACTTTATAAAAAGGGCCTCGTATATAAGTTAAATATAGTTTTATTGACAGAATATATTTCCGGCCGCTGCTCCAAGTACGCTGCAGTTATATTTTAAACATATTAATTAATTATTTTATTTAAATAGCCGATTACCTAAATATATTGAATAATTTTAATAGTTTTTTTTATATTTCTATTTAAAAAATTACTAATATAAATATAAATATTAAATAATTATTCATTTGTCAAGTAATTAAAGATCAACCAAAGTAAAAGTTATAATATTTTGTAAAGTAGATTAATAAACATTAAGAAGATATGTATTAATAATTCTTTAGTTATTTATTTATAATCATTGAAATGTATTTATTTATTTCATTTGTAATCATTGTATCAAAGTTTTAAAAGTTGCATATATAATTACGTCGGTATTTTTCAAATGAGTTGCTCTAATCATGCTTATTTCATTGTATAGAAGCAGTGCAGAATGTCGTCAAAGACGCTACTGACTTTGATATTGAGGAGAGGATCCGTAAAACTTTGAAGGACGCTGCTGATCGTATATGGGTGGGTGGAAGAAAGCGCAGAGAGTTAACGAAGGTTAACGAATCGTGTCGGTTTGAAATAGAAGAAGGTTCCCGAAGTAAAATTCCGAGAGAAATAACTGACAATTAACTAATATTGTATGTTTAAGTAATGATTTTAATGCTTAATCTAATATGTTAATATATATTAAAATTGTGATTAGGAATTTTTAGTTTAAATATTCGTTTTTTTCCGTAGAAATTTAATTCAAAAAAATATAATAAATTTATATTTAATTCAATAAAATTATAAATATTCACACTATATTACTTAATTAAATATCAGTAGTATAGTGTGATATTTTGGCTGTGCTATTTTTCGCGTCTGCATCGCAGCTACGCCGACTTCTGGTAGAGCTACGGCTACTGGGTCCAAAACCGGTTTCGGCACCACAGCGTAAAATCGTTGACGGTCCGCCAATTGTATACAATTATAAATAATATATTTTCAATTATTGTGTCAATATTTTTAAGTTGGATTTTCTATATATAGTCTGGACAAATTAGGGTTTTACCTAGAGTTAATTTCTAAAGAGCCATATTTGGTATCGTTAGAAGGATAATTTTATAGAGAACAATATATTAAGAGCCTCCAATTAACTGAGGCACTTGGATAAAAAGGTATAGCTGTTATAAGAGTATTGTACATTTATTCCTCATTTATTAGCTTCAGTCAGTCCTATCGGTTCAACTTTCATGATTCTATGTACTCCGCAAAGGACTAATATATGTTTAAAATTTAATAAAAATCTATAAATGCTTTCGAGTACTTATTGAGGTTGAGAATTGGAAAATTTCTTGACCCAAATAAGATCCAAAAGGCAATAACTTTTAAATTCTTTGAAGGATGAATCCCATTTTAACAAAATATTGGTGCATCTAGCGCAGTTATACAATGTACCCTATATATTGTTTGTATATACAATAAATTCTTACAATATTGTGAAATAATTCAAACTACAATTGTTTATGGCAAAGCTATCAGGTCAAAATTATCATTATTATAGAAAACTAAATTTAAAATTAATACCTACAAATTTAATTTACAAAAAATTATTGTTGAACCCATTTTTCGTTTAAAATTACAAATATAGCATCCGCTAAAAAAATACTTTTGTTGTTTATAATTTTTTAACTTTAAATGTTTTTTAGATTTTTTAGATTTTAGACTAGAATATTTTAAAGATTATAAATTTTATGAAACATTTTCTATTTTACACAATCAGATCTCGTTTTTGAAATTACTGCGATTTTTTTATATCATAGGATAAAAAATATCAAGAAATATAACATAAGATATTATCAGCAAACGCAACACTCTAAATTGATGTTGAAAATTCCCCATTAAAAATGTAAATAATAGTAAGTTTGAATCCACTTATAATGGTATATGAAAGATCATATTTTAAGACATAAAAATCCCATTAGACTAACTATTGTGGAGTCATAAAATATGAACATTAAACATGTTAACATATAATCAACAAGAGCCGTTTTATTTTCCTATATCAGAAGAGAAGCTTGTCCCTATGCCAACAATATAAATAAATATGTAAAAGTTTATATCATCCTGCTAAGTCGACCATTTATTTGTTTCGTGGAGGAGTGAGCACTTAACTAAAGTCGTAAATACCTCATGAAATAAGTGATTGTTAAGAGGCTCTTCTACATGAATTATTCCCAAATTGAAAACCGGTTAGAAAAATATCACTGACCAGGACGATTCAACTAAACTAATAGCAAACCATCAACCTTCTAGCGCTCTCGTTCGCTCTCGTTTTAATGTTCCTTGACCATGACAATTGAAAGTTACAGTCGGAACTAAGATAAAATGATTAAAATTTAGACTCTCCATTTTTGCCTTTCTTATATACCTGTTAGCTTGTCAGTATATCTTCGTCGTATAGGTTCTAGTAGCATAGGGGAGAGTTGTAAGTTTCGTATGTTCCATTTTATGGACTCATAAATTGTGCACCTGCCTGCTTTAATAATGCAAGATAAGTTGATAATAATTAATTTTATACAGATGAAGTGTAAATCGAATTTCATTCTGTCAAATGTGTGTTATATTTTTACCTCAGTTTTAAGAATATTTAGTTTTATTAAGAGTCTCGTTAAAAGGCTAAATTGTTAATAAATCCACATTTACAATTTATTATTAATTGTGAAAATTTTAGGCAAAAAAGAAAAAAATATTTTGAAATAAAAACTGTTAGCGTTTTTTTGAAACGTAATGTTAAAATTTTCAAATTGATTTAAAAAATGTGTTCTAAATAATTAGAAAGTTGTTATATTCAGAATTTAGCGTTCTGTTTTAATATCTCTATCATGTAAAGGTGTCTTTTGCGTAACAGAAATATGCGATTGTAATGCGATCTTTCATAAGGGAATAAAATAAATATAACGATTTTGTATAGACATAAAAATACACAAATAGTAAAAATCAAAAAGTTTGTCGCCACGGTTAGAATTCACCTCCTTTATATCAGTGCCTAATTACGACTCTCAAATAGCCTTGATCTCGTCTCATTTTTCCAAACTACAGTTTTAATTGTTGACACCATTGTTCTATGGGATGCCATATACAAAACCCAAGATGGTTATTACAGGAAATTTGAGTAATATATTTGCGAAAATATAGAATGCAATTATGTTAGATGGGTTAAAGAACTAATTAAAAAAGTTTATCCACGTTTGTACAGTACACATGCAGCATAAATTGTGATAAGAAAAAAAGTTGTGTGATCTTTATATTTAATGGAATAATATTTCCATTATAAATGCATTTCTACATTTCAAAAGTTGACTGTAAATAATTTGTCTACAATAATAATTAATAAAAACACAAACATATAGAATAAATTTATAGGATTCCTTGTTCTATGGGACATCTATAATTCTGAATTTTATTTATAAACTAAAAAGAATTGTGTATTCACTAAATGGTTTTTATAAATCAGAAATAATTAAATTATATATTTTATGGTCGTTTCATGATCGAATCTTTTTCGAATTAAACTGAAATATTAGTTTTAATTATTCGAACTGATTCACTTTCATGCCATTTTCTCAAATGCAATCTTATGGTCCAAGCCTGAATTTTTCCGTAATATTATAGGTGAATGATTTCAATAGTTCAGTAGATTTAACAATAACGGTCGCTACGGGTATTTCAAGTCATTTTATTTAAAACAGCATAGAAACATAATTACTATGTTGGTAAATGTATGACTCTCCTGCACCCAAATCTCTTCAACAGTGTTATACACAACACTTAAACCACCTATTCGCAGGAAATCAAAGACCTCCCTTCACTAGCTCCCAGTGTTCCATTCCTTACAACTCGAAAACTGTTCCTTTGATCCTCCATTATTACAGGAGATTATAAACAATTTGAGTTATCTACCAAAGTCGGTGGTCGATAAAAAGCTGATTCAAATACATCTCCCGACCTACCGGACAAAACTTCTCTCAATTCAAGCTGGACTGAGCCGGATTAACTGAAAGGAAACTACCAATTACTGATTTTCCCATCGGCTGCCTCTAAGGGAACGACAGACGATGTAATTGTGGCGGGGGGTCCCTAAGTCTGTGCGTGTTCTGCCCCCAAACCTGTGTGGGAATCCGGGTCAATCAAGTGGAAACTTGACAGCTTGAAGGAAGATTTTACACTTGATAGAGTTGTGCTAGTTCTCCGTTGACCCTAGTGTTCCATCGGTTCCTGTGCAAATCCATCGGAACAAATTTTGGCATTCAGGTCCGCCCTCTTCTCTACCTGTCCATTGGCAGGTCTCTATGATCCATCCAGCCTCCTCAATTAGCTCCACTCTCGGCTGATAATGTGTCCACGCCCCCCCCCAACTTTCCAATTTTGTGACGTTCCCTGATGCTCTGCTGGTTGTTTCACAACTCTCTATTAAAGACTTATCTTCGGAACGGGTTGACTAAGCTGAGGGGGTCCTCTTCATATTTGACTTCATGAATCAACAATTCAGGAACTATTTTAAAACCATAACATTTTCTCAGTCTATTGTGTCCCGGAAGTATTTCATTGTTGTCACAGATTTTGTAACGATACAAAAAAAAATGTATTATCATCTTCTTACGCTTCAAAACATTTGAATCATAGGTCGCTATACTAGGATCAGGTCTTAGCACAACCAAAACCCCAGCTTTATAATAATATACGCTTAACATCATTACCGAAGACCTTTACAATAACATTAGTGAAATGTTCCGGTTTTTATTCAGTATTTGGCTTTTAAACTTTTCCATTCCCCAGTTTATTCGTTGTGATGAGTTGTGTATTATTATTTAACTGTAATTTAGAGATCATTAAATGTAGAAAGTCAAATAATTATTAAATTGATATAAATTCAAAATATAGAGCAATAAAATTTTTCTAAATAATTTTAAAACATAAAATTTTCTAATTAAAAAATATTCAAATACTGGTTTTGAATCTTTATAATTTCTTTATTATTTTCATATTTCTTTTTTGTAAAATCTTGCTAAAATTGAATATTCAGAAAACAATTTGAAATTTGTCGTCTACATAAAATATAAAAATAAAAAAACTTTACAGTCATTTACAATAATATTTTTACATTCCTAATACAAATTGGAAATTATTCGAAAGTATTATACAACCTCAAATTATTACGGAATTGTCATTTTTAAAAATTAATTATATTTTTAATCAGATATAATACTACATTGTATGTAGCGACAGATTAAGATGACTCAAAAATGTACATTTTGGCGACAGTAATAAAATATACAAAGTTAAACATTTTCCGCATAATAAAAAACTCAAAAGATTTGCATGAAACCCATATCAAGATCTCTTCCCTTCTATAGTAACAACAAAAAGCTTCGTCATTACACACGAAATATTACTAACATGGAGTTGAGTTTGGGGGACAGTATAAACCTATCATTTTATAAAGGCCTCCTTTAATATGTTCTTGATTAAAAAATTGACGATTTGGGGCGGGGTGGATTATTCTCTAGCACTTATGAGGATGCCTATATTCTCTTTCGGAAACTGTGGAGGTCAATTTCCCGGAAAATTGCTCTGTATTTGGCTGATTAACTCGCAGAAAATGAAGCATTCCTACTAATTGAAGTACGTATCTTTCTGTCTCTATACAGAGGAGAAATTTTTACAATTGAAGTGAATTCGTTACTCGACAATTGGTACATTATACTGGCATAATTATTCCTTAAAGATTTAAGTTAATTATTTTTACCTGGCGAAATATGAAGATAATTCTATGGATTGAATTATGTATATTTGAGTTGATACTTATTATATAAAAGAAAAGTTAATTACACATATGATTAGACTAAGCGAGAAGATTCATATATAACAAATGCGCTATTTTATAACTGAATTAAATGGGATTATCAATCTTATCTATAAACTATAAATATATATAAATGTATGAAAAAGTTATAATCTTTATATTTTATTGTTGAAGTAAAATCATTAAATATCGAAACTCTTTGAAATCTCGACAAACTCTATTAAAAAACGCTTTGACATTTTCAAAAAATAATTCTAAGTACAATATCAGTCGTCAAAATATAAGATTGAAAAATAGAATATTTCTACATTATTCTTCTAATTTTCAGCACTGATGACGACTCCTAAATTTTAATCATATTGATAAAATTTTCTACATACACATTGGAAATGTGCTAAAGATCAGAAATATGAAAAATCGTTGTTAGGGGCAACAATTTTGCATAGCAACTACTGTTTTAAGGCTGGCATTTAATCACTATTATATATTTTGGAAAAATATGACGTTTTTAAATATATAGAATGGGTTCGTATTAATTTATTTAACATTCATATTCATATTCATACCTAAATATAAATAATTACGATTTCAATGTATGGTCCTTTATATACTTATAGCTATGAACATGAAACTTGGCTTACTGAATAATGCACGATGCGATATAAGAATTATTTAAAAATTGAATGTGTTTATGAATGTAACCCACAGACTAACAATTCAGCGGAGTGCAGTAATAAGTAGTAGGTATACACTATTATCTGTTACTTATAATTTTGTTTCTGCTATATGTATATAAGGTATCAATTTGTATCAGTATAGGATCATGACTAACACAAAAACTAACACAATTTAAGTATAAATATTTTTTTAGTAAATTTGTAAGATATTTTGCGATTCCGGCTAATAATAATTATAAATATTTAGAATAATTGAAATAAATATTACTTTAAATTAAAATGACATATATCAGCATGGAAGTATATAATGTTGTACTTATATGGAAAATTGGATTCCTTTTTTCTTATATAGATAATAAGTACCTAAATATAATGCTAATATAAATAATCTGGGGTCAAATGTTTCTCCAATATTTTTTAACATATTAAGTTTTATTTAAGATGAAATTTTCATCATTTAAAATTTAATTATAGATTTCATTAAATCAATATTAACCTATTTAATATTAACCAATTTAATTAAAGTAAAATTGTATAATAATTCTTTAAAAACTATGATGCTTGCCGGCAGAAGAATATCTCTAGTTTTGACGATTGGACATGGTCGAAATGACCTATAAACTATTATGCTGACAAGCGATTATCGCAGTCGGTATATCCTTAATTTGGAACAATAGCTGTTGAGAAGTGTTTCCTTTGGGAATGCCCTTTGGGATGTCATTATTATATTACCATTCCTCTAAACAGGTTCCCTATTCAACAACCAATATACCTGCATAATGTTCATCAATCATATTAAGATTATAAAACGACTCAGCTAATCATATTCTGGAGATAGACGATGGAATATGAGAATCTGGGAACTCAAAAATGTTTCTGTTTTACTCATAGTTCAAGACTGCAAGACAACACCTATCTACCAGCACCAGAAGTAAAAAGAATTGCAGATTTCAATTATTCAGTTTTGAGAATGGCTTTACAAAATGGTTCACGACCTCTCCCCATCTTTGCTGAGGACTTGAAAATGAAGTGGATCCGCCCATTTGGGTGCCACCGACGCGTGTGTGGATAAATTTTGTCGCACACAAACGAATATATGCAGCACAATAGAGGTCGATGCAGTCGTTAAATATATGAAGGATATAAGTTGGAGAAATCGTGGTGAACTATATAATCATAGTTGGAGCTCATGCTGAGATCTCCTGAAGACCCTGACAAGCATACGTTTCAGGATTGACAATTTATATATACTTCATTGTTGTCTGTCAGCAATCATTTGCCATTTTATGTTATATAATGAAATGTCAAGTGTGTCAAATAAAAATTTCTGTATTCAGAAGAAGCGTATTTTCTCTATGGTTGATTAGTTAAAGGATCATAGCTATCATTTGTCACAACCAAATTGTAATAACAAAAGCTCAATAAGCAAATTCAACTCATTAAAAACTATAAACATCAAATCCATGGTTGTTAACAATTTTTTATTTTATTAGTGAAACAATTATCCTACATGTGTTTATATGAAGTTTGTCATGATCTATAAATTTCATTAATTTAAAATCTATTAAATATCTGATTTAAAAAATGGGTATAAATTATGTATGATTAGAGGTATATTGTGTGTTAATCATTTCGATTTGTGGAGGAAGCATTGATGTTTGACAAAATACATTGAATCATAAAGTCGTGTAACAATTAGACTTATACCAGGGGCGCCGCAAGGATTTACCAGAGGGGGTCGTTTTCTTACGATGCCCCCCCCCCAACCACTTTTCAAAATCACAATGCCAATGAGAATTAAGTTAATTTTACAACTTTATCTTTATAATTATGTCTATTGAATGTTAGTTAGTGTTTTATTCAACAATTATTTTACATTATTATATTAGACAAATTATTATAGGCTCAGTGTTTTTGGTAATATAAATATAGAAAACAATTAGACGGTACAGTTTTGTCATATGTTACATAATGAAACGAGTGTAACGAAAGAACAATAACTAACATGCAGTTAATAAAAAGACCCTATGTATATAATGAAAGTCAGTACCTAAGTATATTTACAATGTTTATTTTTTTCTTCGCCTATAGGTATAGTTTACAAAACGAGTATATTATACTCGATTGTCTTGTTAGCCTTGCCTTGGTTCAAATCCATTATAGAATCGCCTGTGTCACAGTGAACATTATTGGCCAACCTAAAAGGCAGTTTAATAATAGAAGACCCCCTATCAGTCAAGAGAGGCCCCTTTCAGTCAAGAGAGGCCCCTTTCAGTCAAGAGAGGCCCCTTTCAGTCAAGAGAGGCCCCTTTCAGTCAAGAGAGGCCC
>JAUZNC010059162.1:10788-31616 GCA_034780395.1 Vannuccia rotundouncinata
CCTTTCAGTCAAGAGAGGTCCCTTTCAGTCAAGAGAGGCCCCCTTTCAGTCAAGAGAGGCCCCTTTACGGCGCTTGAGGAGCTCCCTTTAGTAGTAGGAGGCCCCCATTAATAGGAGGTTCCTTCAGATTGGAAGCGGGGTTGTTCGAATGTATATGTTTCCATATTCTGATGACGATAAAAATCAGAAAATTCTTTTCATAATTATTGATTTTTATGTAAATATATTTTACTCATCTTGGATATTTTATGGACAATTTATTTTTATATTTTCTGAATTGACTTGTATATTATTTATCTTTGAAGATTATTCCTATCTATATATTCCTATATATATCTATCATTATTAATGTATTAAGTCTTCATTAAAGGGCACTGATTGAAAAGATAAAATTTGTGACTTTGCGAAGGTTCGAAATTAATATTTAATCGTTTACCTTTCTCTTTCAATTTATTTTTGCAAGAAATATCGGACATCGGAAATTCTCGCTATCTAAATTTCGAATCTTTATAGGCTTATTCATATTGAGTATTCAGGATTGCTCGCCCTGGCGACCATCTGTTTATAATTTCACAAAAGCTGACGCATAAATGTGAGATTTATTTCTTTTGATTACGACCTTGATATAGTCTCGTAATATTCTCTATTATACACGTTGTAATTTCAATTATGTTTTAAAATAAAAACGACATCCAAAATATTAATAACATAATTATAGCACTATATATACTACAAGTTTAATATTATTTCACGTATAAAGATTTAAATTAATTTAAAAGTTTTGTTTCTATATCAAGAAATAAATTAATTTGTAACAATTAAATTAGCTATACTTCCGTGCAAGTTTAAGGTGAGCCATTTATATAAAAATCACCTTGTCAGATAATTATGATAATTATTTTCGTTTCATAATCCAATTAATGCTGCAAGACAATTTCATGTCGTTGACAGCATGGTGCATATCAGATCACAATTCACAAAACTTCGTTATTCTCCCTGATATAAAGCAAAAGACCAACTGTTGAAGAATATATTTGCAATATAAAAGACTTGAAATATTATTTGTATATAAAAACTTTCAATTTCTGATTGTTAAATTAACTTCGGAGGCCGGTTTACTTACAAAATCGAATTTCAATTGCCATTAAAAAGTGAAATAAGTGTATATTAATTGTTGATCGTTGCAAAAATTCATTATATGATATTTAATCTCATAAATTCCAAAAAAGGTCGATTGGGGTCTTATATAAAATGAATCAAATAAACCATTCCCTCATTGTTATATACATTTTGTCTAGCGGCCAAAGCACATTTTGACCTGAACGTGGATTTTCCGAAATATGTACAAGTTTTGTTGCAGTTATACGTAACTCCTCAAGATGGTGCCACTTTGAATTCTTTCAGGCTTTCTTAAAAATCGATAATGAATATCTGGTGGCTTCCTTTGATTTGTCCAAATAGTAAAATAGAAATATCTTTGATAGTAAACATAGTTTATAAATAGTTATCTTCATATTATTTGAATATTATTTGAAAATTTCAAATCAATCGAGTAAAATTTTAAACCTATAAGAGTCAAAATAGAGTCAGTCACCTGTAAAAAATGAAAGTTCCCATTTTGACGTACACAACAGGAAAACTAAAATATATTTTATATAACTGTGTTCATTTATAAAAAAATACTTATAATGGAAATATCGATTGATATAATTGATACGATAATTTTATTAAAATCAGATAAAATTTTAAAATGCAAGAAACCATAAATGAATAAAAAATTCCATTATTTTATAATTGTATAAATGCAAAATCAAAAAATTTTCAATAATACTTTTAATAATATAATATGATTTTGGCTTAAGGTTTTTGTTTTATTTTTCTATCTTATTTCTATCGCACCCTCCTAAACTCATAATAGTTTAGGAGGGTTCTAATACGTTCTACCTTTGAAGAATATTTTAATTGACAATTTAGAAAGCCAGGACAGAACTTCCATAATTGATCAGACCAAAACATGTTTATTGGTAAATATTTAATTAATAAAGAATAATAAAACATCATTAGTGTTTATAAAAAAGTAAAATATTTTCAAGAAATTTTCAAGAAATTTGCAAGTTTTTTTGTTTGTTTTTTATTTCAAATACATACTGATATATGTTTATTATCGTAGATATTTAGACAAATCAAAGGAGCCACCATATAACGATTATCGATTTTTTAAAAAGGCTCAAAGATGCCAAAGTGTAATCATCTTGATTTGAGATCTCTATATAATATAAACAAGAGTTCATAAATACCGAAAATCGACGTCATATATATATATGTATGTAGCTTCTTTTAAATTGGAAAAAAATTATATCAAATCAATTTTAATTGATTTTTATATTAAAATAGAATACTTTTATAAACATATTTCAATGATGATTTTTGACATTTTAAAATAAATATAAAGGCTTATCATGAAATAATGAAAAAATTCTCAACATTTAATATTACATTGGTATATTATAATAGCTCATAAAAACTTATTTAAGAGAAACAATAAATAAGCATAAAGTTAATACTTCATTGTCCTTCATTCATATAATCACAAGATGAAATTATGAATTAAAATCAAATTATTTGAAAATTTCCTTTTCTTTATAATTTAACAATTTATTTAACTCGACATCGAATTGATCATTTATCTACCATATATTTACTAATTTTTCTCTATATCCAGTCATAATTTTTAACAACTGAGGATTGGTTAGCTTCATTTAAACCAATAAAACTAATATACCTACGTATTGGAAGGGCATCTTAAAACCATTTAAAATATATGCACCATTAGAACAATAAATATTCTGACCCCATTCTCAATAAAAATAGATATATAGGTACAAATATTATTTTCGTTTTATTAGTAATCTTTTTCTATATAAGATTGCAACATTTCCTAATTCTGGCAGTATCGGATATAGTATATGCTCCATTTAATTTATATTTTCAATTTTACAAAGCATTAGGTTCCTTACATAATTTGAACACGCTAAATTTTCACTTTCAACGTGATTATACAAACTAGATTTTTTCTCCTCCCATCGGATTGTCTCGCAGTGTTATCTCTCTCTCCCACACTCCCTCCTTCTATCTCTAACTTCTCTTCTCTTTGAAAACTTCCCTCTCTCTATTCATTTCGAAGAGCCGAACGATCTGGAAGCTAACCTTCTAGACTCCGATTCGTCAATGCCAGAACTCCTTGTCAGTCAGTAGGAGGCGACAGAAAAACCAGAAGACAAGCGCAACTAATACCTCCCGATACTAGATGTCTTTCCGCTAATTCAGAAATTGTCTCCGCGCCTAAAGACAAATAGGAAGCCCGCACTGTCGCGCACATATAACCTAAAAGTCTAGCACGCAGTGTCATCCACGAATCCTCCCCATACAATCCTTCTTGGCGTCTGAAAGTGTTCTTCTCACAACCAACGCAAAGGATACCGGCCAGCCAAAGGTTGCGTGCAAGACCATCCGCTTTCCTCAAGTACGATTTTGTTTCCTTGTCCGCTACGTTTTAGAGAATCGACGCCAAATATCTCCCTGGATGCCCACGAAAAGTCATCAGATTCAAGTCGTTGATTTTCTATCGCTTTTGTATTTTTTATAAAGACGTATCTTCATTTCTCCAGCTGTACAACATTATATTTTTCGTCATATCGAGATCTTCCTTTGTGAAACGTCAAGTGCACAGTATAACCGTACTGATCATATGCGTCGCTAACTATTTCAGCTATTATCAGCTACCTCAATATCGAAGAGTTACCACAATTAAAAGCCGGCCCCAGTAACTTCTACACGGTACAAATGGTTGACGATTGGGTAATTAAAACTATGTACGCCACAAAACGCCGACGACGAAATGCCAAAAGGTAAGCAATGTCCTTATTTTGAAAACAAAAAATATCATTCTGATTGTTATTCTGGTCTTTGGTATAATTTATGCAGCAAACAGCTGTTTCATTGTTATATATTGAAAATAATAATTTATTAATTTTATATTTTCATCCTCTACATTTTCAATATATACAATTGACAAATCAATAAACGGTGATACATTCATATATTCAAACTGACAGTTTATTCAGATTCTGTTTTCTTCCATTATTCCACCCTCCGCTATTATATGTTCCTTGTCCATCGATTACTTTATCCCAGAAAAAGACTCCACGTCTTGAAAATTTGGATCGTTTTCCGGAAACCCTGATCGCTTATCTTCTTGATATATTGTGCAAGAAAACTTAATTTTTTCAAGGTTAAATAAAAATATAAACTCTCTTTAACGCATGCAGTTGATACTTCTATAGCACGCAAGAGTTAAATATATTTTTTGGGGTTCACGCTAATATAATTATATTCACCATACATACATTATTATAATTATTAATTATTTGAAGAATAGAAATAGAAAAGGAATATTTATTCCCTACTTTATTAAAAATTGTATTACACAATAATTGATAAAATTTGATTCGTCTTCACTCTGTTCGATATATGAAAATACATAAACCATATATTTTAGAGTTCTTTATAATGCAAATATGCCATTATTTATATTTTGTATTTTGTAGAGAGGGTAAAAAAGATAAATTTTATTTTGAGTTTTTATAATAAATGCTAAAAATCTATTTAAAAACATGAAACACATTTCACATCACAAAAATATTATAAAGTAAAACAAAATTATATATATACGCATTAAGTAACTTTAGAATGCTACCATTCTGTATATATATATTATTATTAATTTAAATATCACCC
Organism: Vannuccia rotundouncinata; assembly: GCA_034780395.1. NCBI lineage: Eukaryota > Metazoa > Platyhelminthes > Proseriata > Coelogynoporidae > Vannuccia > Vannuccia rotundouncinata. Next base: position 15,586 of record JAUZNC010059162.1, read on the forward strand.
CCCAATGTTTTGCCAACTTGGTATTCTTAATTGATGGTTGCTATCGGAATTGTTCTTCAACAATTAGAAAATTGTCTACGAGAATTTCGAGACAGAATTATTTGGGAATCGCATATGATGTATGAACTTTCATGCGGAAACAATAATATGTGTAATTATATGTTAGTTCCCCCTTTTAACAGTAACTGCGCAGTTACTATGCTATATATTTTCACCACTTTATACACTCAAAAAAGTCAAATGTATATAATACAATAAAATTCGATGGATCCGCGGAAAATAAGATATATAGTTTGAAATATAACATAAATTCTATAATTTTCATCGTTGGTGTTGTATAATATAAATGTTTATATAATTGAGAGCAATATTTATATAAAAACGTTTTTACAATATTATATTGTATAACTTGAGAAATGTTTTAACATTTTTATAAATAGAATGTTTTTAAAAAATCCTTATACTTATACATTATAACGTTATGTCTATATGTACTTTATAATTATATAAAGTTCCATCATATAATTATTATGGCAGTCAGTTTTACACGATAAAGGAATTTTCTCATAGATTTTTTGTATATATATAAGTTAAGAATATTGAATCTATATATTTATGAAAAGAATATAAGAATGAAGGCAATTTATTATGCGGTGTTAATTGTTATCAAAATAAATAGAATGAATTTTTGAAGATTGAAAGAGAACAGCACATATTCCGTACACATATATACATATTATAGGTTGGGTTATATTCTTCATATAATACCTATATTTGGTGATATGGTACAGCATTTAACAATACTAAACCCTTTCCTTTCATTTCATTTATGTTCTTCAATGTATTTGATTATATATATAATATTATATGCAAGCTGTAGCTTTTTTAAAATGTTCACAAAAGACTTTAAGAACAATGGTACTTAGGAACACAATATGTATATATGCAAAATTTTATACAAAAAAACATATTTACGATTAATGTACAATGCAAACCTAAGACAATTAAATATTTATCGCTATCCAGCTTCCTATGATGCTAATTAGGTTTTTTTTATATTCCTCGGATTATTATATAATTAAATTTTATTAACTATCTCGTGTGGTTTAATAACAAGTTTTCTTCAGTTTTTGCTGCAAAAGATTTGTATAAAAAGATTATCAAACAAATAAAGTTTTAGTAACTTTCACAACCAAAATTGTAGAATGCCAATAACATTATACGATACTTAACAAAGAGTCATAAATATTTATTGTGATCGTAAAGATAACATATCCTCAAATATATTAGTGTGCAACAATTATAGAAGTGTTGATCTGTTTAGCAAAAATTATAGATATATGTTCCTATTGTCTTTGAGATAATTGAATCAAGGCCGGGTCCACTGCAGTGATAAATTATTTCAAGTATAAACACCCTAAAACCATTTGATAGCATGTATTCAGCTTCGTGGTAAATTCACACCTTTTGACCCAAGAGACGATTTGTGTGTCGTTTGATGTGTTCAATGAAAAAGAACTCAGGGACCTGGGAATTCTTTCAAGATTTTCAAATTAGATCGGAAGAGCCCAGGAGAGTGCAACAACTTCCTCGGCAATTATATCTCCTTTCAGGGGTGTACACGCTTTCGAATTCTGTGCGTAAAACCGTGCGGAGGTGAAATTGTGTTTAAATGTATATATATATAGATAGATATAGATAATGAATAAAACTCAAAGAAGGATCTATATATTTGATATAACTGAAGAAACTTCCTTCATGATTGACACGCAAGCATTGAGCTGAAGGTATGGGTAGCCTGCTGAGAAGAACCTTGCTACCGCCCTGAGATTCCTAACACATGCTCCGGATGTGCAGGAGCCTCCTGAAACTCGCTTCTTCACATTTGCAGTCACTGACGGAGGTTGGCAAATTATAGTTGTAAAAACAGCGCTATTATAAACATCTTTATATACACAATTTCTCTGTTATCTTGGATATATGCGGTCAATAGTTAAGTCTTTTGTGCGCCTGCATTTTAAGTCAGAACTGTTAAGATAATACATATTTTAAAATTTATAACTATTAGGTATGTAAACATAACATCAAAAACGATTTTATAAATTAATTGAATCGCGGAAGAAATTGTTGAAGAAATCAACAATGTATTCAAACAATTCATAATGTTATCGAATTGTCTTTAAATGAATTTATGTCCTAATTTGCAACTGTTCTATAAAATAAATATACTCATATTTCAATAATTATATACAGACAACTGAAGTAAAGTATAACAGTGTTGCATTCCTATGTATACAACGTCAATGTTTTATATTATAGAGTTGTTTGTTTTGTACTGTCTGAATAAATAATGACTTATATTTTAGTCTTCTTATACAATGTATATTTCACATTCTGAGAGAAATCTGTGTCTGGTTTCATATTGTTCAATATCTGATTAAACAGTCGTGTTGATACTGTACATATATAATTATTTTATATATTATTAGACGGGAAGGATGTCTTATAAAAGTATATATATCTCTCTGTGTTAAGATAAGGGATAATTATAACATATATAGCGTGGACGGGGTTACACTGACAAAAAGAACAATAGATGAATGGAGTTACAACTTTTCTTTCTGGTTCGCAGCTGTCATTACATATTCCGTAACAAAATGAAAGATTTTATTGTCAAGTAAACTGTCTTAGGTCTCGTGTCACGTGGACCCCGAACTACTACATCAACACGGTCAGTCCATACTGATGTGAAGTTGACCGCCTAGGCCTGATTATAAACAGCAGTTGTTATCTTGTCATATATCAAGTCCTTCGGAGGGGAACAACATCACGACCGACGAGAGTTCCAAAGTTTGAAAGAATGGAAAGAAAAACTCCCAATAATACACTGCACCTTGAGCAGTTCTGACATTACAATCAACACGAGGAGACAGGTGTTTATCGCAAATGAATAACATCTTTTACAAGAGTCGGGTGCGCCCAGCTCCACAACAGAACGAGCGGTGATACCTTCAAATGATATCACAATTATGGTATTATTCACTCCTGATTAGCTCAGCTATTAATATTCTATGTTATCCATCTTGGAATCGGCGCTGTCGGCAATATACTAAATCTCAGCGTCACTTCCAATAAACTTATGGGTTCTTCAAGCTCGTTAGTCGAGTCAATTCAAGAGTTCCAGTGTTTATAAAACCTCTTACTTCTAAATTTACAATTGTTATGCAAGGATAAAGCAGATCGCAGACATTGTTGAGAGGTTGTGTAGTCCATATATGCATTAAACTTTTGACTTTATAAGTGTATAAGCCCTTTTGAACAACTCAGCAATATGTTATTATCCTTCACGAAGACGAGGGGCTGGAACAGCATATTCAGTACAATCAATCTGTTTCAGTTAAAAGAAAGGACATTATATGGCTTCAGAGATGAGATAAGATATGATCCACGCGTATTTCTCGGATAATGTATCAATAAAACAGGATGTCACCATAGGATGATTACTGTATAGTTGACGAAAAAAATTTTTCTCCACATTTTTAAACTATTATTTATTGTCAAAATGTTATACGTTAAATTTTAAAAACAGATTGTGAAATTGAACTCCGTTTGATCTCTCTGAACTTAAGATTATCGTGTCTCGTTTATATTGAGATATTAAAAGTTAACGTTTTGTCGAGTACATAACAGATAAAACTGGGATTTTAGAATACTTTCTCATAGAATTTTTTATTTTTATTGAAAAGCAAGTTTTCAAAAAATTGTTTTCCATTATTAATAAATACATTACCGGTAAAAGCAACACTCTTAGAGTGATATTCAATTAAGTTGAATTGAGCGATCTTGACAAGCGGTGTCAAGAGGGATTGTAGAGCGCTTGGATTACATGTGGAACACCCTCCAGTGAATAGTTATCAGTGATCAACTCTCACTAGAACCATCACGAAAGGTGTGAAATGTCGAGAATTCTCCATAAAAGAGTTGAAAGGTTGGAGAGAAAAATATCCCTAAATGGGAAAAGTCTTTGTATAACTTGTCTTTGATCGGGAAGGAGAATATATGCTGGATCTCATGCTTGGGACATGACAGTATATAATCGGGTTTGGAGGAACTTCAGAAAGGTTATCCACCCGTCCCACCTCTCCTCGCCTTTGTCTTTAATTTTTTAATGCACTGTGAGGGATGGTTTTGAAGTTTCGAAGTTGGTGGGAAACATTGGCTTGACTAATTAATTTGAAGCACAGATCAGTTACGACTGAGTAGCTTTTATTATTTTATTGTTTTTGACTGTCATCGCTGGTCCCCAAAAGCTTTGATTTTAAACAACGTGGGAATTAATAAAGCCTTATTTTTTATTTCATTTTTGTTACTTTATAAATTGAAAAAGTTATTTGTCAGCTATTTTAAATAATTTGTTTATGATTTTATATATTATTCTGGTTTACATTTTCAAATTTATTCACCTTATCATTCGATAATAAAGGTAATAACTTTCCATTTATCGATTCATAATTTAAGTTCAAAACCGCCGCCCGGTAAAGAGACGATTAAGTCAAACCCCAGCAAGCGACACCGAGAACGACTCAACTCAGAACTGGACCATCTCGCCAGTTTGCTCCCCTTCGAGCAAAACGTGATTTCTAAATTGGACAAACTTTCCATACTTCGGTTGGCAGTGTCATATCTACGGATAAAGTGTTACTTCCAAAGTGAGTTAATCTGTAATTTTTTTTATATACTGTTCTTTCTGTGATGAAGAATTTTGTACAATGATAAAAAATCATCAAAAAGTCAGATTGTATACTTGTTAATTGAGGACTGGGAAGTATAAGTTGAATATTAGGCAGACATATATAATAGAATTAAGTTTGTGATTTCAACTTGGAGTTCTATACTCTCCAAAATCAATAAGTAGAACAGGAAATTGAATTTGATTGCAGTTCAACTTGTTTTAATTATCACAATGAAGATGAATATTTATTGCTGAAAGTTTGTTGATAATATTAAACAATATTTGATTGATAAATGTCTCCTAAATGTCTTATACGTAGGAACGTTCATGAAAGCGGAATTTCTGTGACTAAAAGTTTAGTCATATATAATAATTTTGACAGATTTCGGTATCATACATACATATAAACTCTATTTCTTCAATAAGAAACTAAAATATCTGAACAATATATAAATATTTTATCAAATAAAATTCAAACATAAAGCGAATTTTTTATGTTTGCTGTCAATATGTCGTATTTGAAAAGTATTACCAAACCATGCCTCAGCGGGAATATCCGCTATTTCCACCAAAATATAGAGCCTGCTTCTTGAGTGCCTTTGAGAGAAGCAAATCCAAGGGTGGGCATTATTACTCTACGGATTACAATGGGCGTGGACCAGCGATTCTCTTGACCATAATTAGTCGTGCGCTGAACAGCAGCTTCCATCCAAATATGGTTTAAAATGAAAAAATATTTCGCTAATTTTGCACAAACTTTGGTCCAATGGATCAGAGATCGATTAAATGTTGGGCAGAACTCTCTCTGCGTTAATAATACGTTGTGTTGGGATCTCCCATTGCGAGAGTCAGTTTAAATGGACTGGATCTCAACTTGAAATTGAAGAATTGTGCTCTTAACATAGATGGTTTCCTTGAGTCTTTCAAACACTGGACTGTCCTTCTGGGCCAAAGAGATTCCATAAAGATACCTGCGGGGAACATATAGGAAACATTGTATGTAAAAATGTTTAAAAATATTACATAACAAAACATTAATTAAAAATTAAAATTATGCAAATTTACATCACTGAATAATGACAATATTTAATCCATATAACGATATAAGTGTTTCTGTGTATAAATGAAGAACTCATTATCTGATTTTTATAGATTCCGTAAAGCGAGAAATTTAGATGTTCTAAATTTAATTATAATTACCATTAATGCATGATGGGTTCATGTGTATATTGAAGACCTAACATATATTATTCATTTCACATTTGAGGATTTTATAGATTTTCAATTAAATTTATAGTAACAGTAAAACGCTCTGATATGTTATCGGTTACACAAAATAATTGCCTTAACAATGTATCTATAGCAGCGCATATTTCGTTCAAGAAAAGTCTGCAATATTCTCTCGTTATTATAAAATTTTATTATACAATCCATTATGACACACTGTAGAGAAATTCATCGCGTCGATCTAACACTATTGTCGCGAATGTTCCACTACTGCCACTGAAGTCTGCAAAATTCCGTTCAAGCGTTGTCATCCCTGAAGCATTTCGCCGGCACGATAATAGATCAGGAAGTGAGACCAACCAGTCATCGATTGCTTCGCTAAACTTTTTACACATTTTGACTACCCCAATTACCGCCCCTCTGAACAGCAATTTCATGCTCTGTCGGTTAGAAATGGCCCACTATAAGGCGTCAAGAAGATTACAAGTTGTGTGATGAGGGTTAAGGTGTACCACATTTAGAAGTCTTGAGGTATAATCAAGGAATGTAGAAGAAAATGATGTACTAACCCGCAGTGAACCTACATCTAATATTTGGTAAATTTATTTATAGTTAATTACGCCTGCGTATGTTCAGTATTCTAGGTAAACTTTTCTAAAAAGGAATTTATACCGTTATTAACTTTCAATTTATTAATTTTATGAGCTGCACCAGTTGAAGAATTTAGTTTAGCATTCACAGACTTTCATGAAAGTGAGCTGGAGCCCTTTAAGTTACCATGACGCCAACAATCAGCCTTCTATCAGGGTAATAAGGACCCCCTGTGAGGAGGAACATGCCAAGTGCTGGGTGGGGCATCGAGAGGTTCTGGCCGCGCTACAATGGGGTCATCTCTGAGAGAAGAACACATGCTTCTGAAGAGGAGGACTATAGAAACTAGCAAGATGCTTCAGTCCGCCTGGATGAATCCATCTATATCACAAGAAGCAAAAAAAGGCAGCAGAAATAGTAAAAAGAGGAAAATCGGGATAACGACTCTTACTGTGAATATAGAGTGCTGATGTCATCAAGTGCTGATGTCATCAAGTTTACCTCGCTTGACCGCGTTTTCTTAGTTGGAAGTCCATGTTCTATAAGGTGAGTCTGTATGCAGGTATATCTGAGACCAAGACGTTCCTCTTTTCTTCGGATGCCTCCGCCTTCCTCTTTTTCCTTCTCAAAGCCGATTTCCTTACAAAATCGGGCTGTCTTTCTCTCCCTCCTCCTGCCCATACTTTTTTTGCAGTTCAAATGTGAAGGAGACGTTTGAGTATACTACCTATACCGATTATTTGAGCCCTCCAATATTAAGGCTTGGAGTATACAATAGAGGTATAGAGTCCAATCTCCGGAAATACAGCACAAGTGAAACACAGAAGGTTGAAAAAAAGAAATAGACGACCTCAACGATAGCCGCTGTTTGATTTATAGAGATAGAATAATGTCTTCTTGCATTATCGCGCGAAGAGTAGAAAATTTAAATGAATTAAATTTGAAATCTTTAACTTTAAATTGTAAATAGTTGAGGGGCTGTTCACATATTCTACGTCATGCAAAGGGGTGTCGAACTGTGTGACGCAGCGTGGCAAGGGGTGTTGAACTGTGTGACGCAGCGTGACAAGGGGTGTTGAACTGTGTGACGCATCGTGACAAGGAGGTGTCGAACTGTGTGAAGCAGCGTGACAAGGGGTGTTGAACTCTGTTACGCATCGTGACAAGGGGTGTCGAACTGCGTGAAGCAGCGTGACAAGGGGTGTTGAACTCTGTTACGCATCGTGACAAGGGGTGTTGAACTGTGTGACGCATCGTGACAAGGGGTGTTGAACTGTGTGACGCATCGTGACAAGGGGTGTTGAACTGTGTGAAGCAGCGTGACAAGGGGTGTTGAACTGTGTGACGCAGCGTGACAAGGGGAAGAGATGGGGGACCAGTTTTTCGAATAATTCCGTCGATCGGAATCTAAAGAATTTAATACACTAAAGTTACAAATTTGTATCGTTATTACACAATAATTCTTTATAGAGGCAGGACGAGAGACTGAGACAGTGAATACACCTGTGCACTCTTTTTGGCTGCATTACACAATGTTGTCGAGACATTGTCGAGTATTACCAATAGTCATGTGCAGTGTACCACACTTTATTATATTAAATAGCTTTAATTAGATCCACAGTTTTGACCTCATTGACCCCATTGATTTACATTAAGTAGGAATCGATTCTTCATTATGAACATGAAGTATCTGATTGTTTCTTGATTTGCGGAGGAAAAGGCGGAGTAGCGGAAGTTATCGTCGCCCCGAATCATATCTCCTAGATTTGGAAGTAGAATGACGACTGACAGAGGGAAATACCCAACTAATTGGTGAAGAACAGGTTCAGACAACCTTTTCCGTTTTCTTTATTTCCAAAAAAAGATGAGATTGAATATATTTTCAGTTATATGTAAATATTGCGTGAATCGCCAGTGATTCTACATTTGCCATGAAATATATTCTACGACATTTGTTCATATTTGTCGTATAAAATTTTGTTATAGACATATAAGTTGCAAATACAATATTTAGATAAGCACAATTATAAAAATATGTTTTATCAAATATTCCACTGAAATATAATTTAATTGTGCAGAGAATTCATCTTCAACGTTATAAAGACTTTGCTAAAATTCCCAAAGTGAGAAAAAAACGTTGGTGCTAAACAAACTAACTAAAAAGCAATATACAAGCAGCAAGAAGGCGAGGTCTTCTTCTCCTAATTCGACATCATACTGGGACGACCTCCATTTCTTGAGTCTTCTGAAGAACTTGGAGAGTTCCCACTTTCTCCTCGCTTTATCTTGAGCCTTCGAAGGAAAAAGCTCTTGCGAAAAGTTGACTGTTCAACGCACGCAAAGACCAATGCACGCAACCTTATATACCTATCTGTAGACTTTGCAACCAACTCACCAACACTTCTTGGCGAAGTCGAATTCGTGGGGAGAAATTCGTTTATCTTTTCTTGAAATATTCGTTTGTTCAGACTTTATATAGTTGGCGTTGTGTTAATACTTTCATTTCTTCAAATTTTAATATATTTCTGAATTTACAAAAAATAATAAAATCTTCATCTTCTACTTTTTGTTTGGCATATAATTTCTTGGCGGACTCAACTTTTTAAGACATTCGAAAATAATCCTATTGCAATGAGCTCGAATTTCTTTCAACCTCTATTTAAAACAAAATCAAATTCCGTGTTGAAAAATAATGTATCCAATAAAGATTTTAAAATTCATAGATTACCACGGATAGTTGAAATAAAAAGGATTCCAAAATGTAAAATATAATTAAAAATTTTGCCAGTTTTGTTTTAAATAGTAAATATTATTATTGCATTAGCGTAATCTTACAATTGAAATTACTCACTCATTTCTAAATAAGCTGAATCAAAAATGTTCATACATTTTCTTATACACAAGGAATCATGGCCATCTATTATTCATAAGTGAATATAAGATACCTATGAGTAGAATATATACATTCTGTCCTCGCTGAGAATTGGAATAAAGTGGAGACAGGTGATGTCATTCTGATACCAATATTATCTTATTACCCTCTGTTCATCCAGAAAAAAACAAGGATGAGTTGATGAAGAAAGAATATGCGGCCAGATTTTATTTTCTTTGTCGAATTATCGATATATTTATTCATACGCATTCTTCAAAAAACGTATTTGTTTAAATTAAGTCATTTCAAAAATGTATATCCGCCGTAGTTATCGTCTTATTTAAAAGTTATTTTCAATTTTAAAAATATGCTACAGAAATCATTTCAAAATTATTTAAAAACAAAAGACAGTGATGGATAGTTTACATATATATCCAAGGAAATATCTCATCTCCCCTGCAACCCTGGTTCAAACGAACTCATAACTTTACATCTAACAATGAAAATAAGAGAAATATATTATAATTTCCGATAAATTAAAAACAAAAATTATTTGCTTATACACACACTCATAAAAGTGGGAAATCCATGTGAACAATGCGCGCTTCAATATAACCACAACTACTTCCTTTGCTTCTTTGAGAAGTTAACTTTATAGCTCTGAATCTCGACGTTCAAGAGAAACTTTCAACCAAAAAGGGGAACAGATATCTTTTCATGTCGCTTTGAACAGTTGAATCCATCTCGCTGCACCATTTTTATAAAAGGTTGAGCGTCCCCGTTTAGGTGGAGAGAGGAGACAGTGAGATATTTCCAAAACAACAGATTAAAGGGTTAAGGAATATCAATAACTTTATTTTCGCTTTTTGGGCCCAGAGGCATTTTCAAATAAAATGCAAGCATATCTAAATGTGTACATATAAGTAAATTTTAATAATTTTTGTTTTGGATATAATATTCATGCATATATGAAAAATGAGTAAATTAAAGCACAGAATTTGTTTATTATTTTCACTAAGGAATTGATAATGTTCTTTCATTACTATTTTATATTTAGCCTTTTTTCGGGATCGGATGATTCTGGAAAATAGGATCTCGTCTCATCTGTACCATTATCCATTTGATCCCAGCTATGCTGAAGGTGATGCATGTCTTCAGGTATGTTATAAAATCATTTTCAATAAAATTTTCAATTTGTAATTCATTTTCATTTCATTTCAGGCTCTGAATGGATTTGTATTCATAGTTTCTTGCGATGGAGAAGTGTTCTTCGCTTCAAGAACTGTCGAATACTATTTAGGATTTCATCAAGTAAGAGTGCAAAATGTATCTTTTTAATTTTGACTAAACTCAGGACCACAGCACAACACCTCACGAGTTTTTATTGTCTTAGAATTCAAGGTTTTTTCTCAAACAGTTTTAGATTAAATTCAAAATGATAGCTCTTAAATATGTTACGTAGAAATATAATGGGTCGCTAAATCGGGTCGCGGTGTCACTAAATTGCAGTTGAATAATGCTTTTAGTTGCTCAACTGACATCGATGAGAAAATATAGAGTAGAACGATCAAGAATGAAAACAAAGTAATTAGTGGGAAGTGGTTATGGATCAATGTATTTACTTGACTTAGCTCGCTGATAATGCATTCTTTCCATTCTTCTGAGTTTTCTTCCAAGCAGCCTTTCAGCACTCCTCCAGTGCATATAGTCTTGGGAAAAGGGGAACATGGCTTAAAGTAAATCAATTTGGTCAAAGTAATGCATATATAAGAGAAGATTTAGTTAATTTTTCCTCTGTATTTTGTAATAATTTTTCAAATAACTGCATATATCTAAATATGTTCTCTATATAGCGAGCTATGCGAATATTTTGTATATGTGTATTCAGCTGCTTTAGGGGACTAATTGGTTCCTTTGTCTAGTGGTAACAACTGACATTTTGTACAATTAAATAGACATTAAAGTTGCTTGTTCCAAAAATTAATAAAAGATTGCATGAATTTTTCACGGCAGGCATTCTTCAAATGCTGCTTTTAAAGTAAATACATTTGGCTGGATATTTTGTATATTACTTGAGTAACCCGTTAATGCATAGTTTATTGTTTGAAATATTAAGTTGAACGTATATTGTATATATAATTAATGTAAATTGATTTATTTCACATAAACTGTTCCTAAGTAGGTATACTTAAAACAGTTTTTATCAATTAATAGATATCTATAATTTTTTTAAAAGTGTAAATTAAATTTTTAATCCATATAATATAAACTGTAATTAATGTGTTTAAATAGAAATATATTTAATTTCTATTTATAGCATTAAGATGTCGTAAAAATTTGAATTCAGTTTAGAAGATCGCAAGGTGTCAAAACCACTTAATTTATCTGCATAATGACAGATTTCGTTATCTCTACTTTTTAATCTCATCGGTCCATCTTAAAGGTGTATAATATAGAATTGGCACCAATTAATTTAAAAGATATGTCATTAAAAATGTCCTCTTCACACCTCATGAACGTAATTCTAGGAGCTATCTTATGATCAAGACCTCATACACAACAGAAGCTGGGTCTGAACACTCTGTCCATCTAAAAACGATAATAAATTTGTCATTTGCAGAAAACTGAAAGGTTATGTAATTACATATATTTAATAAGTACAGTTTTATGTGAAGAAACAGTTTAATTCAAAATTTAAAAAAGATTTAACTGACACAATATATTAAACGCTTAAATAAAATGTAAATAAACCACTTTTTATTTTATACAATATAATTTGTCATAAAAAATCATTTTCGTTAACAATTTTTCTTTGAAAATTTATAGGCTTCAAGATGGATGATCTCAGGGGGTTTCATTTTTTTATTTCTAAGCGCTATTACAACTGATGATTTTAATTTGAAGAAATTGTTAACGTCACAACACTAAATAGTTTCGTCTTGTAGATAGATATTCTGTGAGGATTTTGTCATCTTTGCTGTATGCTCTCCATCTGTTCAGCGGCTTTCTTGTGTATGAAAATATTCAAATTGAATAAAGTCGAGAAAAGTATCTCTCACCTGCCCCGCACGCCACCACCAGAAAAGTGATAAAAGAAATATTATATGCAATACTGTCGCTATAAGGGGAAAGCGAGATGAAACGGGCTGTGTAGTCGGAATGTCGTTTTTTCGTGCAGAGGAGGTTGTTTTTCTGCGCATCCAACTCCCAAGATAGTGGTAGTACAGCTTTCTAATTCTCTAATAATTCATTGGTTTGTTTGTTAAAATTAAATCTTGTAAAAATTACGTGGCAAGTCACGCTAACCCGCGCCAAGTTTTAATTAAGACCTCATCAACGTAATAACGAAGACAAACCCAACAAATTTCAATAATTCAATCCAGCAGGATTGATACCCAGCAAACATGCAAACATAATTAGTAAAAAAGATATTTTTTAGCATTGCCTGTGTCCAAAACAGCTAGTAAAATTTGATTAACTGAAAACAGCGCGCTCAGTATAAGGTACTCTATATCTATATGTGTATGACAAAATAAATGAATCTTCGCTTCTTTAACAGTCTAAAAAGCAATTATATTATATTATTCCAACAATTTATAACAGCTAAAGAATACTATAAGTGACCCTGATTCTAAAATTGAGATGATTTATAATTTGATTATCATTTTCAATTCTTTAATATTTAATTAAAAAACTTTACATAATTATAATAATTTCTACAATTGTCGTACTCTATAACGATTTTTAATTTATTCAATCAATAATTTAGTATCGACGTAAATAATAAGTTATACTATATTAAATAAAGTTGCTCCGATATCCCTGAACTCTTCAATAATCAGGGGATATTTCTATATGTCGAGCTTCGATGAATAAACACAATACTCAAACGTTTTGTATTATTCCTTTTAAATTTTCTCACTTATTTCTCTCCATATTAGCGATGGATTTGTCAACCCGGCAGTAATTCACAGGGGAGGTTATATAGTGGGGGCGCTTTCATATAATTAAGAAGTCATTGGAATCATGAGCCAGCTTCTCAATATAAAAGTTTTCAATGAAACTGTCCACAGCATTTAACACCTAGTTATAGGGCGTGTTCATCGCTTCAAGCTTCGTATAGATGTATAGATGATGCTCTATATGGCACAACTCATTAAGTATAAATATTTCAATAGTTTAATATTTAAGATTGAAACTGATGACAATTAGATTCACTGAATAATCCATATATACTATAAAATAAAGAGAGCAAGCATTTGTTTTGTAGAGAAAACAATTTTTCATTTTGCAGGACAATGCGTAGAATTGTGGCTTTAAGGTTTTATTAGATTTCCCTTGGGAGGAATTTGGCAAGAGTCTCCATATATACTATAGCAATGGTGTTTAACTCTTCAATTCTTTTGTTTTATTGTTCTGTGGCAGCATGAGTAGCCATAGCAAGGTAGACTGGACTGCATACTAAATACAAAATATAAAAACTGTTGTATGTAGTTAAAGTTTAAGTATATAGAAATATTATGTGCTATATAAACTATAAATAAATAATCAAATTAATTAAAATCATTTTCATCTTATTGATTGATAATAATTTGTCAACTTGATAGAATTTGGAAACAATTTTCAAATCATAATTTAATTAATTTTATATTTAAAGTTCAGAATAATTGTCTAACCTGAATTATAAATATTTTACAATCAATACACTCGAAAGGTAATACATTTAATGTCATCATAATACAATATTTACACTTTTACACCTTTATATTTATTGCTTTTTCCAGTCGGATATCATTCACCAAAGTGTTCTAGAACTCATCCACTCCGAAGACCGCGAAGAGTTCAAACGTCAGTTGTCTTGGAGCAGTTTGCTGCCCTCAGATAAAAGAGACTTGACATTACAGGAGGCCATTTCCCCAGGTGAGTTTCATGAATCGGTTAAAATGAATTGTATCTATATAAAGTTAAAGAAAAACATTTCTATGTATAAATATTTATAATGTCACTAAAATCACAACTTTAATACAACACCATAGACAATTGTTAAGTATAAGTCATGTCAAACTTAATCTGATTAACATGAGTGAAGCACATTATTCTACATCGAATACATTTCACAAGATTCAACCTTCGACGACACACCGAGCAGTCAATCTTGTTTGTGAAGCTGACCTGCCATCTCTGCTCTACACAGTTCTTTGCTTGTCTTTATCCAGTGTCTCTGGAAGCAACTTCCCCTTCTATTTAAGAAGTGCATTAAATCTAATGGATTGAGATCTTATCGTAAGGTTCAGAAATCGGGCTGGCTTTTCCTGTTTCTGACAGACGAATCGGCCGTGAAATAGGTTCCAGGTTATATCTCCAAAACAAAACCGGAGCCTCCGTTTTCTGGGTTCCCCGGTCGAAGAACAATAAAGCCTTCAGTGGAAACAATAACAACCGGAGTCTAATGGGGCAGAAAGAAAGAAGAGGGGGGTTTAAGACCCCTTTTGGACTACTGGTGCAATGTCCCAAATTCGCTTCCTTCTTCTCCCCTCTAAAGTTACTTGGTTCCATACACTTCTTCGGAAAGGGAATAGTCAATTCTTACATCCATCGTTTGTCCTTTCGTCTGCAGATTCTTCAACCCACTATATATCCAGTTTATACAAAGACATTATATTAACGATGAAAAGGTGTTCCTTCTAAAGATTTTGGCTCTTGACACCCTAACATAGATCTTGGCTCTTGACACCCCCGTGAATCTTGTAGATTTGGTTGTCAATAATTGACTTCATTTTCGGACATTGACAAAAACAATTTCCATTGACGCTTATCGATTAATGCATTGAACAGTCCTAATTCTATCCTCTACATCTTCTACAGTGCTTTTATCCCTTCCGGTTTAGCAATGACAGAACTGATATCTCTTTTAATACTATATATATATGAACATACTGAACGAACAGTTTCAATTACGGTATTGTGGGTACCCCTATACCTTTTGTAATTTCTTCCTGCCTCAAAATAAATATATAGTTAAGTGTGCAAATGTATGAATCACATTCAAATAAGATTTTTTGTCGGCATATTGCATGATTTGACGAATGGATAAAGTCGTGTTGAATTCACACTGTCATTCATTGCCTGCATTTAATAAATAAAGTTATGCATATATGAGCTGCAACAACTTATATATCCTCAATTGATTAAAATTAACAATTTGTCGATATAATTTTTGCAGAATATAATGCGAGAAAATGCATCGCTATAGGGATTTGTCTGATTCTGAAACTTGTGTCTGTATTGTTAAGTATGTAGAAATCAATAATTTTGTTAGTTATTATTATCCAAATGAAATGTAGGTGTTTAATTAAAAATTATTGGAAAGTTTTAGGGGAATTATTTATTGTTACTTAGGCAGTTTAAACTAAAATTATAAATTTTCTCCCGGTATATGCGTTGTAAAATATAAATCTCTATTTTCAGAAAATTGTCACTACATGCAGAGGTGCTTTACAGTGAGGTTTCGCTGCCTTTTGGACAATACATCCGGATTTATTGTGAGTATAATTTAAGAAAATTGTGTCTAGAATATGAAGAATCAACTTAAAAATCTCTGACAATTGA
>JAUZNC010059165.1:0-10440 GCA_034780395.1 Vannuccia rotundouncinata
GGCCTAAATTATAATGAGTCTGACCAATTAAAAGTCCACTAAGTTAGGATAAATCTGAGATTCTATGAGCATTTTGTTTAAACGCTGATTAGCAAAACATTTGCCTTTTCTACAAACCATCTACAGGTTAATTAATTATGTCTATTCCACAATCAACATCCAATCAACTAATTGATTTAATAGTAGAAAATTTAGATGCAATAAAAAGAGTCCAAAGACCACAGCTGCAAATTAAGTTTGTTCATTAATTCAAAAATAGCAGGTGAAAAAAGCCTAAATCAAGAATAAATTTTCATTTCAGTAAGCAAACCATCAAGAGGATCAAACACAGGTTTGTAATGTCAGTGAATGTTAACATTTACAAAATCTGACATTTTCATGTAGCTAAGGCCAAAATATTAAAATTTAGACAGCTCTGGGGCAATCTACATTATATCATCTAAAAGCTAGTTAGATTCGTCTACTTAATTATTGGTGCATACGGAAATTAGAATTCTATTTGCACTCAGCGATACTGAGTAAATTGAGCTCACATGACAAAGAAACTCCATGTTGCCTGCATATCGATTTCAAGAAGTCAAGTCTAATAATAGAACTCTAAAGTGTAGACCTCTACATTTGCCTGCATGTGGAAGTCTAGAACTCTAATTAGACTTCTTCAGATTTGTGTAGAACTCTAAAAAATATGTAGAGTTCTACTAATCTTATTTTGCATGCATATGGCTGCAGGTGCTACTTTGACTCTACTAAGTCAGGAAACTAGGGCACAACTTAACAAAATCTCAAGCACAAAAGGTTTAACCTACCTGTCATGTAGGTTGATACATTGTATAACCAAAATTGGTTTTCTTGAGTTGCACAACCAGTCTCGATTTTGTATATGACCTTTCAAAAATCAATAAAAATCATTACCTTACAAAATATTCAGGCACAAGTTAAATGAGTGAATCATACTAGTTTATGCGAAGAGGTGAGAGACACAGTCTCACCTATTCCATGGACAATATAATGCAATTGCCTGCTGTGTATGAATGTACATTTATGACATTATGTTACTATTGGTGAATATATATTAACTTCCATGCAAAATTATGTGTTACTAAAGCCAAATTGTTACTATATTACTAAAGCTGAACTCTACTGTATTTAAAAAAATTACATTTTGGTTACACTTTTAAAAAAAATCTCTTATTTGTTGTCCTCATAATATTGATAACTTATTCAGGGCCAAGTTGTCTGTAAATCATTAATTACATTATGATGCAAGCCTTTAACAGTCTTATTGATTATAAAATTAATCTCCCATATGATTGTAAAAAATTCCGGGAATCAATATGTGTTCTGATTAGCCAGTAGTTCTGATTGGCTGGATTATGATTAGCCAAAGTAGGCTCTTCTTGCAAAAATAATAAATAACCATGAAGAAAAGTACACCCACCAACAAATATCCAGACTTCATTGATTAATGTCAACCATCTATTATAAATCAAGAATTAAAGCAAATATATAACTCACAATGACCCTTTTGACCTTCAAAAGCAACATCAATGAAAAAATGAATAATCAAGAGAATTTCTACATCACTCCCAACTTTAAGAGTGAGAACTACAATTTTTAAATATTTAATTAGGAATTACCCAGATTATACAATTATGGTGGCAGATTTTGGATCCTAAGGTAGTCGTCAACCAGCAAAGAAATTATTATGTAAAGAAAGTAAACAACAACAGCTCTGGGGGTCTTTACTCGAAACGTTTGTGCGATTAAATTTACTCGTAAATCATCGTATGTCTTTACTCAAACCATTTTAACTAGGTACTTCATAAGAAAGCTCGTAAGTAAGATGGAACATAAGTTATTTTTGAATTTGGGCTTTACTCGAAACAATCGTAGCTACAAACAAGCTACCATATCGCTAGTTTTGATCATAATATTTAAGGTTGGTCTAGACCATTCGTAAGTAATGTATAAGTTGGTTTAAATTAATTTATATGTGCTGAAATTAATGTTAACTGTGTAATGATAAAATACTATGACTATATATAACGATATTATATAATAAATTATTTGTAAAATTAATTCTATACATATATATATAGCTTGGTATGTATAGATTTTTAATAAATAAATTTAAGAAGCATATTTTTAATTTATGATCTAATTGTAGTTATAAGGATTTACATAGTTATATTGCTATATATACTGTGATTTTATATTACTTACATAATACTTTTTTTAGAAAACAGACTAAAAATACATAAGATTTCATTAATTTATGAGGTATGAATTCTTTTATTTTTTATTTTTTTTAATTATGCACCACCATGACTTCTTTATATTGACTAAACAATAAAAAATGCAATATATAACTAGTAAATATATAAAATTTAAAAATTAAAACAATTTTAAAGTCATGAGTTATAAATTTGATATTTTTACAAAGTGTTATAGTAAGTAATAATCAATAACTATATAAAATATATTATATAAAACATAAAAATTAAAGATGTTTTTTCATTTCGAATTGAAGCCTATTTCTCTCGATATTTTCTCACTCGATTTTATACGAATTGAGCGTGATAAGTCATTATTTTAAATTTTATAAATAACTAAATTTTCTATGTCATGTTTGGGTTCATAATAAAGATAAAGAAACGTACTTTCCATATATATTACTTTTAAATTGCTAAAATTTATAAAATAGTATATTTTTATTTTACAATCTTACCTAACATTGTAAGAAAAATGATATAAGTCATAAATAACCCATTTGTATATTGATTTTAATCAATGTAACTAAAATATAAAAATTTATAGATTAAAATAGCGGAGAAAATAAGCTTTTCAAAAAGTCTAACCATGAATTTACTAATGTTTAAGTTGAATGTATAATTAATTAACTTTCAAAGTATGCTAAATTATTAAAATTGCACATTTTCACAAAAAATTCAAATATTTTTCTGCGATTCACCACGCACGTCCCTGTCTTGAGATAAGAACGAGTGTTAATTTTTCCTAACTCTACGAAGTTTGTAAGAAGGTTTCTAGAAAGGCGATTTAAGCATTGTCGTACAAACATTTTATCTTTCATCGTAAGAAGCTTATACTTACGAAGGTTTCGAGTAAAGTATATTAAGTAAACAAATGAAGACTGGTCCAAAGTAATATTTTCAGATTGAGATCAGAAAAATGATGCTATAAAAAATATGTAAGGGAAGTACATAATATACATAAAACATCAACAAAATTTGGTGCTACATGTCATCTTATTTCCAGAATATTTTGTTTAGTTAAACCCTCACATATATCTCATTTCATTACCTAAAGGCTAATCATTCAAATGTTGTGCTCTATCTTAAGATTGTGCAAATCATCTAAATGTATTCAACAGTTCATGTGTCCTTACTTTTAGAAGCCTATCTATAAGGTCTAATAATTACAAAGATAATTAATTAAAAAAGACCTAATGACATTATTTCTAGTGATAAGAAGAAAACTAATAGGAATAATGATTCAAGTAGAGACTGGGCAACTTTGAAGGGACAATGTTTCAAACTATTTAAAGATTGATATAATGCACCTACCTATATGTTCAAACAAACTTATGTTATACATATGATATTATATTTATATATCTAAATCCATGGTTAACAATTGCTTGTTTGCACACCAGGCATGTGGACAGTGGTATTTCCAGAATTTTAGAAGCACTTTAGTTGTTACAAAAGACATATTTTCCATAAATTCAGGTATTTCTAAATCCCATTGTCTGACACATTCATATTCAAATAAAGTTGAATAATTTGGATTGTAAATAATAGTATCTGAATGCCAATATAGGAAAAGTGCTTCTAAGTGAAATTAAATTTTACTCGAAAATTTTATACAGTTACTAATAAAAAATTATGACTGAATATTTTCATGTTTAAATCTTAGTCAATACCATTCTATTTTCATTTGTTGTCTGTTAAATAACTAATAAAAGGTTAAACAGAAATGCCTTCTAGCCACTTGAGTCAAAGCCATTTTAAATAATTAAAAATCTATATTGTTAGAAAAACAGTTTGATGAATTTTTAATTATTCACAGTGGTTTTGACTCTTTCTTACTTATACAAAGTTAATTTTGCCAGATCTTATTCATTCTATATTACATTACTATATTACTGAAGACAAACTGCTAACAAAATTAGTTAATTTAATTGTAGTTTTAAAATTTTAGATAACATTTAGTTGTTTTACTTTTTTGCACTTTTTTATTTTTTTATTATTTGACTCTCTGACTAATTCCACCATATTTTATAGAAATACATTCTACTTGGATTGTTATAAAGTATATTTTGTAAATAATTCAATACCTATATGTATCTTTTCTCTTTAATTCACGATTAAATTATTTTTTAAATTCAGTTCTATAACTATTTTTCAATAATTATATATAGATACGGCATTGCTATTAAATAACTAATTAATATTTTAAAAGTAATTCAGAATAATTAATACTTTTTATTCATTGTGTGATATTTCAGAATGTAACTTATATATCGTTTTTGTTTCATTTCCAGGGCCCAATCATCCTATGAAACCACACCGCCTTACTGTAACACATTCCCTGGTACTTAACTATAATTTAGATGAAAAGCTCACGGTATGTTGTAGTTGAAGAATATCTTACTCTAGACTATTTAACTGGGACAATAAACAATTAAGTATATTTCATTTCAATGTATTGTTTCCAGATTTACCGACCATATGCGGCAAGTGCACAAGATATGTGCTTGTTTCATTCACAAGAATACATTGATTTTTTACATGATGTCACGCCAACCAACTTAAACAATTTTCCAAAAGAAAAGACCGGACTATTCAATGTTGGCGAGGATTGGTGCGTTTTACCTTAGAACTTGTTACTTGTGCATTCTTTAATATGACCTGTGTGATTTCAGTCCTGTTTTTGACGGTATCTTCAAGTTTTGCTCCCTTTACACAGGAGCCTCTTTACAAGGTGCAAAACTCTTAAACACTGGGGTGAGATTTTAAAATTTTACACCTCATTGAGGTATTTCAATATTTCACATTTACACTATTTTTTTTGTTAAATTATAGTTGTCATTGTTGTTGACGTAATCTATTGTTTCATCAATAGCATAATACTATTCATTGAATTACATTTTTCTTTTTGTTGTTGACCATCTAAGGTTTCAGACATCTCGATTAATTGGTCAGGAGGTCTGCATCATGCCAAGAAATTTGAGGTATGAATATTTCGAGTTTAAGTGTATATTTTAATAAATCACATAATATATATTTCGTGAGTTTTTAAATTAAGCATCATTTATTTACTATTTTGTTGTTCTTTTCACATTTTAGGCTTCTGGATTTTGCTATGTGAATGATATTGTCATTGCTATACTAGAATTATTGAAGTAGGTTCATATAAATATAGTTTAATTATAAAGTTTTATCTTTCGGTCATTACCATACAGATTGATCAATATTTTAAATGCATACATTACAATAATTATTACTATGAATTAAATGATGTTTAAATTTCTCTGTTGCCACATAGTATTCATTATTAACTGAAAAATATATTTACATTATGTTGAAATTATAAATTTAAGTAATTTGCTTTCAAACACCATGAAGAATTAGTATTTTTAACATTTAACTGCTTTTATCTGCAGATATCATCCGCGAGTCCTCTACATAGATATCGACATTCACCATGGTGACGGTGTACAAGAAGCCTTCTACCTCACAGATCGCGTCATGACAGTCAGTTTCCATAAGTACGGCAATTATTTCTTTCCAGGGACAGGTAAGTCGATCTTGGTCATACGATTTACAGTTAAAATTGATTAGGATTGCTATTAGACCTATCGTTTTAGTAGAGCTTTATTTTTAATAAATTTTTTATTCTTGGTTTATTTGTTAAATTTTCAAAATTGTTTTCGTTATATTTGCAGGTGATATGTATGAATCTGGAGCAGATGGTGGAAAGTATTACTCAGTAAATGTTCCTCTTAAGGAAGGCATTGATGATGATAGTAAGGATTATTATTAAGCAATTATTACAGAGGTTTAATAGCTTCACTACAAATTACTTCTCCGTCACTCTTTCCAGTGTACATGAGTATTTTTCGTTCAGTCGTTGATGACGTGATAACATTTTATCGACCGGCTGTGATTGTTCTTCAGTGTGGTGCAGATTCTCTAGGTTGTGATAGATTAGGTATCTTCAATCTTTCTATCAAGGGACATGGGTAAGATTCTGGTATAGAATAACAAGTAGAAACCACAATCACTATTTACAAAATAACAAGTAGTAGTAATAGTAAAAATTGTAATAATATTAAAATCGCACCATTTTAGTGAATGTGTCAAGGTGGTTAAATCTTATGGACTGCCTATGCTGGTACTTGGAGGTGGTGGTTACACTGTAAGAAATGTGGCCCGATGTTGGACTTATGAAACTGCCGTTATACTTGGAATGGAGAATGAAATTTCTGATGAGCTTCCATATTCAGGTAAATCAATGGTTTTAGACTTCAAAAACGATGTTCTCTAATTTTAGATTAATTTTGAATTTTTTCTCTAGAATATTTTGAGTTCTTTGGTCCAGATTTCACACTCCATCCTGATCTCAACACGAAACTTGACAACGCCAACACTAAACAGGTAGGTTTTGTATAATAAGTGTCACTGCTTCGGAACCGTACCAATTGTTCGTCTCTCTTCTTCAGTATCTCGATTGGTTGAAGATATCCATCCATGACAACCTTCGTCAGTTGGCACACGCCCCCAGCATGCAAATGACCGATGTTGGCCCCGATTTTGTCAATCAATTTGAAAAGGAAATTGAGGAGGAAAGGTTTGTTAAATATGTTTTCTGAATATCTTAGCTCAAAGATATACATATGCAGGTTTAGCTAATATGTATTTTTGATTAATACTGCAGCTATCTTAAATAGGATAGACCTCATAAGTAAGAGTGTGATTGTCTGTTTTAGGGAAGTACACACCAACAGTCGGAAAGAAGATGACAAAGAATGCTGAAGCGATTCCAGAAAACACGAAATTCTAAACCTTATACTTTCTGTATCATAATTTTTTATCTGTTTGTTTTTAAAATTTTGGCCAACATGTATAATTGTATTTATTTTATATATCTTTAGTGGTGTTGCATGTTTGTAATTATTATTTATTTCATATTTTAATGTTTTTTCTATTTACCGTGCAATTATTTCCAATTAATGGGATGTCAGGGAACTAACTAACTACAAGATCATGAAGAATTACTTCTTAAGAGTGAGTTTTTCATTGATGTGTACATAGTCATGGATTGATATTGTATATAATTTATAGTTGTACTTATTGTATTGTGAAAATATTCAATTTATTTGTGCATTTCTTGTTATAAGCTCTCTTTATTGATTAAAAATTACGTTTAAAATTTTGTAACTTTTCAGATGTGGTGAAATTCAGCTTTTTCTTACAATGTAATTAGTTCATATTGTAGTCCAGAAGGAATTCATGTGGTTTGACTTACATCTTGTAAATATTATCATTGTGTACCATGTTTTAGATGAATTGAATATAACTTTTTATTTCTCATTTTTGTGAAATATTTGTTTGTCTTTACTATTTTTTAATTGAAATGGAAATTTCGAATATTATTTTTAAGGATTGCAGTGCTTTACTATAGAAAAATGAGCTAGCAACCGGTTTTTGTACGTAAGTTGTTTTTGCAATTTTTGGTTAAGTTATTTATTTGGTTTTAAATGAAACAAATATATGAACATTATTTGTGATATTTTAAATTGAACACAGGAACGAATTATTACATTTTCATAAAAAATAAAATTTCACTGAAATTAGAGGCAACTAGCACCCTCCAAATATGAGGATCGAGGTACCAACATTGTCGGCCTTTTTAAAATGTAGATAATGGTGACAAACTTTGCGAAGTAACGTCTGCCAGTGTAGGAAGGGGATTGGTTTGGAACCAGGCCAAGTTTTTTCTTCACAAATATTGAAAAATAGGTATTTTTATACAGTGGGAGTTTACTTTACACGAAATGCCTATTTCTTATAAAAGGTTTAAAAGGAATTCTTCTATATACGATTGTAAGCATATAACTAATTTCTTAATTAATCAAAACTAAAAATTAATTTTATTCACAGAATATTTTGAATTAAACACCATTTAATTATACACAAGCAAAAATTTGGGTCTAATAAAAATATTTAAAAAGCATGTGTCGTAAGTACGTTTTTATTTTTTGAATATGAAGAAATAACATAATATACAGGGTGGACCAAAAATAACGTAGACGTGAAGATTTTCGTGTTTTATATTACAGATTGATAAACAAGAATTTTGAGGAACTACACTGAATTTTGTTCTATATGTTAAACTGTGCTACAGACATTGTTATATGCAATAATCCGGCGCTATATATGAATAAATATTAGTAACGTCAATCCTGCGACAAGAGGCTATGTGAGGTCACGGTTCACAGAATGGGAAGGGGTGGTGGAGAATTTTTTTAATATATATATATTTTTTTAGGGGAGGATGGAGGAAAATTTTTTTCTAATATTTTTATTTTGGGAGTGGGTGACAGAAAAATATAAATAAAAATTGAGGGGGGGGGGGGTAGAAGGCTAGGAATAAAGAAAAAATTTAGCTATATAAATGAAAAGTGAACATTGAATTTTCATTCAGATAACAAGTCTTGCATTAAAGTGATCAATTAAACTGGTCAATTCTACAAATCTAGTTCTTCAAAGGACTACTTTGCACAATTTTAATATGATTAAAAACGAAGACAATAAGACTGTTTATATTAGAAGTGGAATACTCAACAAAAAATTTGAACCATGGGTTTTGGAAAATTCATGCATTCCTATTGAGTAGTCTGACGATGGAGATTTATTTGTGGACATAAATGATTTCGAATCTCAAGTCAACAATGAGCTCTGTTGGGATTTAGTGCGACAAACATATAAAAAAGAAACCACCGCATGGCTGAAACTTTCACATGACTTTACCGCATTCGATTGGAATGGAGAACTCATAACTCCTTAGGAAAAGGAAGATATCAATTCATTATTCGTGCCTCTTATTTATATAAGAGGTCTCATATGGTATTGTGGTCTTTAAAAACAGTGTTACTTTTAAAGTTATGCAACTGAGATTTTCTGAATGCAAACAAGGAACCTCTCGTGATCTACCATTGTTCGATTTTGAAGAAGATGAAGCCCCATTCAAGAAACCAAAACTTGCAATGTAAGACCATTTACTTTTATAACTTAACATGAAATATTCTATTATTCCATATGCTAATTAAATTTATATTCAAAAATAAATTAATTAAAAAGAAATATTTACATTTTCAATAAATTTGAAGACTCAACCGATCATATTTGTTTGGGTGGATGTGGTAATTATAGGGTTCTAATCATATAATGTTGAGTACCTACCAAAGGTTTGATAGGTGGAATGAATAGATCTTTGGTTGTGTAAACGAATTTTGTGTCTTATAAACGAATTTTCTATATATATGTAGATGTATTCCATATAGACGAATTTTACTGTATCACAAAACCTTCTCGAAAAATAGTAAGTAAAAATATATAAAATCGAATCTTATTAAATAGTAAAGAAAATCGAATGATAAAAATGTAACAAAGCGAGAAACTATTTGTGCATTATATTAAGTTTAAAATCATGTTTTAAAATCATAAAACTGGTATGTAAATAGACACGTAAATATACGTCATCATCATCTGTTTCAGCTTCGAGTTCATCACCACTCTCAGATTCATCATCACCAGATTCTGGAAGAGAAGGGACTAAATCAGCGGGGACCTGCAGACCTTTATGCCAAATGATTTGGATACTCTCAGTTCCAATATCTCAGCCATCAGTTTTAATTGGAGTAGGTAACTCTGCTTTGTCTGCATTGGCCCACATATTTGAGACAAATGAATCCCCGTACCAATATCCCTCCATAATGATTCATTTCAACAGTCTTTACAATGATGGCAAGTAGTGAAACGTATACTTAGAAATAGACCCAATAAATATCTACAACCTATACTAATTCTGACTAATTATTGTATCATCTTATAATTTATGTATATATTTTTTTTTTGTATAACTTTTTAAATGCTTTGCTCCACTCCCCTTTCAATAAACTCTGTTTTATATTATTTTAATCTTTTATCTTTGTTCATAAATATTTTATCTGATTAGTTATAATCAGAAAAGTTTATCCATAAAAATAGTATATTTTAATAAAGATATAGTCAATATACATTTAGAGCATAAAATTTTAATTCACGGAGTAGGTCGGAAGGCCAAAATTCGATAACTATTGCTCTATAGAGTTTATGATAGAAGAATAGTTTTTCCACAATTGCATCCAGAGTA
>JAUZNC010059166.1:0-10439 GCA_034780395.1 Vannuccia rotundouncinata
TTTTCATGGTTTTAGAGTGGCTAAACACACTATTTTCATGGTTTAGAGTGGCTAAACACACTATTTTCATGGTTTTAAAATGAACAATTATATAGCTCACATTGAGTTTTGCCCATAGGAAAAATAAAGTCTCCCTCATCATTGTAGACAATTGCAGCAGAAAAACCTGCTCGCTGAGCATTGTAAACCTTTTTGTCGAAGGAGCAGTTCCCCCTTTGAATGAGAGCAAAGAATGGAAATATGGGGATAACATCATGGTTATGTGGAGGTGGCTTTACGACGCCACAGGCTAACAGTGGAGACACTTCCACTAAGATCCCCTGAAAAGGAAAAAGAGAAAAAATGGAGATCATTGTTAAATAATCAGGGTTAAATATTTAAAACTTCTTTTGGAGCTGATAGTTTTCTGAACAAAATATGATCTGCATTTCTGTTACATTTATCGCAGTGAACTAAATGAAGAAGGATTCAAACGTGGAGAATGTAAGTTTAAGAAACTATTTTGATAGTATGGCAGGTAAAACATATCCAATATAAAACCCTTTTGTTTCACTGTGGGGAATTATTGTCCACTTTTAAATAGAAATACTTTATAAAATGGGAAATATTAAACTTTATATGCCAGATATAGTTTAAACCAAATAGTTAACTTCATTTTTAATCATAATCTTCTTGCAAATAAAGATAACGTATTTCTAGTTTCGTCATTATCATCAAAGATGGTTGTGGAAAAACTAAAATCATGAAAAGCCATAATTCAATTAATTTAACAGATAAATAAATGAGGTGAAAATGCTACTTGAAAATGAATCAAAATTTAAAAAGCGCGGATGAGTGTTATGTAACAATTGTGGCCAATCAGAATTGAGAGATAACTTGTCCAAAACTAACTTTACTATTATCAACTCAAAAAGGTGTAATTCAATACTAAGAACATCTATTCTCAAATATTTAATTATTGTAGTGTAGTTTTATTACAATATTTTAAAAGAAATAATATTCAAATTGAAGAATGACCTCAATTCCAGACGGTTCAATATCCTCGCCAAAGGTTGCATCAATATCATCATATTTCAAATGAGATGTATTGTAATTCAAATTTTTCTAAAAATGATGAGAAACATAGTGATATATATTTCCTCAATAATGAAACCGACAGACACAATTAGTTATATAAATCTTACCACATACACAAAACCATTGGAAATATCACAGAAACAGACAAGGAGGGTGGATATCAGGAGTGTTTTAACAATCATTCTAGAAGTATAGAAAGAAAAAGAAATTTGTGTTCAACAAAATCATATTGCAAATAATATAATTATTATGCCTAAAAAGGTTTTTATACTAAGTATGAATTGTTATGGTTATAACTTAATAAAATCTAAAATTCAATGAAAAATGTCTCTATATTAGGCAGCCATAAAATATTAAATTGAATTCAGATGTCAGTGAGAACAATAGGTACCAGTAGGTACTATCCAGTTCAAAATATTAAAAAATGAGAAAATAACAAAACACTTGTCTGCCTTACATGGTAGAACTAAAATCACATTAAAATTCAAAGATTGCCACACATTTGTAAGTTTAAATGGGGGTTTCGAGAACAGGCGAAGTTAGCATGAACACTGTTATGTTCTTTTAATTTAGAATAATGCTACTTTTATTGTGATTATCATCAGTTACACAAAAGAGTCATTTTAATATAGAAAAACTTAACAATTAAAGTTATTAAGTTGTATTCTAATATATTTTGAAATAAAAATTATCAAAATATTGGTCCATGTTGACAAAATATTAAATTACTGTGGTTCTTCAGATTCATAGACTATGACTATTGTCCTCTAAATAATAAAATTAATTATACACATGCATATATTCCTCACATTAATAATTAATTACAACAGAGTTGAATAGAAATGTGTTTGTAATATTATTATAATTTGAATATTTGAGATAAAATTCTAAAAATGTATATTAAAATAATTAAATAAATATAAAATTAGTTTCTACTAAGTATTCAAATATAAAGCATGTTCTCTTTCTTCTGACTACATCTATAATATTGAGACATCCCAGCAATAAAGACCCATCCAATTTTAGGAATTTCTGTTTATGTTATGCCAAATTTTATTATATTTTGCTATAATAATTAATGAACACAGCAAGATTACAACGTACCTATATTCACAAAACAAAAAAATACTTAAATATTAATCACAATAAATAGCTATACATTAAAACATCTTAAAGTGGACCGTAAAAATGTATAAAACTGTTCCACTAATCCAACATCATCATAACAATATGTGACAATAATTCCAATAAAACAGACAGATAAATATAATGCAGGATAACAGTTTTAACTCAAAAAGATAACCAGATTAGTTTTTAGAAAATTATATTTTTGTTTACTGGGTATTTTCCTTTCTAAAGAAATCATTTCAGATTAAAGGCTTTTCTTACTCTAAAAAGGAATTTTCAACCAAGACTACCTTTTGATAGAGATTGTTTTCATTTGAGGTTTCATGTTTTTCAGTAAGGACATTGTCTGTGTTTCAATATCAATAGAATGTATGGGTTTTCTGTTTTGGGTATCAGTGACATTAATAAATGCAATTTTTTTCAACTTTCTGACATCTACAGATGCAACCAACTTTTCATGCTTAATGAACTTTTGTAGCAGGACTATCAACAAGCATATTTACATAACACGAACTGTATGTTTATTTTTTGGAATTTAAGTAAAAAAAGCCTCTAAGTACTTGGACATAAAGCCAGTAAAAGCCAAAGAACACTTGTTATGTTGTTTTTTAGGACAGTGACAATGTGATTGTATCTTTTGGCTGACTAAATGGTAATCTTAAACTGTTTTGGGTAAGAAATAGTAGATAGCAAGTTGGAACATTCATTACATTTCCAGATATTTATAGTCCTCAAAATATGTAACAAATATGTAACAAATTGTTTAAAGTTTATCTCCTCAATTACTTTCAGACCTTTTAAAAACAATTGTGTATATTATGCAAAGATCG
The DNA here is from genome assembly GCA_034780395.1 of Vannuccia rotundouncinata. NCBI lineage: Eukaryota > Metazoa > Platyhelminthes > Proseriata > Coelogynoporidae > Vannuccia > Vannuccia rotundouncinata. Next base: position 3,036 of record JAUZNC010059166.1, read on the forward strand.
AAATTTATAAAAAAAAGAATACATAAAAAAGATCAAAATTTATAAATACCAATTACTTTAGGTCCTAAAATATATACATTGGTTTACGATTCAAAATTAGTTCATAAGTATATATTATATTTAAAATCACAAAAAAGTGCATATCAAATTTCTAACCACTAAATTTTATGAAACCATAATAAATTTCTTTAAGAAACTCTAAATTTTATGAATATTTAATGTTTTTTCATTCATATCTAAAATGTGTGATATTTTATGATGATGGGAGGCCTGTATGTTGTGTTGCCACTCTCCATAAAATAAGATTACAGATGGGAAATGGGGGGAGGGTGTGACCTCACTAACCTTATTTCTAAATTTGAAATGCTATCTTTCTTTTTTACTAAACTTACCAGAAAGCTTACATGTCCTAAAAAAATATTTCTTCAAATCTCCTCTTTCAATAGCTTTATCATTCCTGAATAAAATTAGGTCAATAACGCTTTATAGAGACTATGTTTTCAACTGGAATTCTAGATGTTTTCATAAATGAAATTATTTCAGGTTGCAAAAGCTCTCTATACTAAATAATTTAGGTGGTTTCTGATGTCACAATTATGTCTTGATGATTTATTTCAAATAAATAGCAGTTAGAAATTTTATTCTTGTACTATTTAGAATTGGGCAGCATAATATGCTAGTTAAGTCTTGTCATTTAAAACTTTAATCATTGTTTGTCTTTTTTGGACATTGAGTAAACATCATACAATATAAGGTATTTATTTAAAATGTTTGCTCATGCACTGTTTTTCCAATTTCAAATACAAAATATATAATTCAACAGTCCTAGCTAATCATAAAATGTATTTGTTTATTTGTAATAAAATTTTAATAATGACTCTGTGCTAGTCAGTGATGAATAGAAATAAACAATAAAAACTATTTTCTGATTTGTGCAAACTACAATAGGTATTAATATGATTTAAAAAAATGTAGATAACATAAATCAGAAAATAGTTTTGTAAAAGCTAACACAATTTAAGGTATATAATTTCTTTTGTGGTATGAGCTAACACACCTTTTTCCATTTTGGCTAATAACAATATGAAACTTTTTGTTGAATATGAAATAAATGCAAAATAAACAACCAATATAGCTAGCAGCAGTATCTAGTCCCACATATTGTCTGTCTCCCCTTTTGTTAATATCATTCCAAACTGTTGTGGCTAGAAAATTGATAGAAAATAAATTGATTTTTATGACAATGAACAGTAAGCTGACAAACATTTCATATAACTGCACACTTTGAACCATACATAGTTTCTTTATAAATATATATAGGATACTATGCTTAGAAATTGCTTCTAATCTTAGAATACTTTGATATATCTAAGTACTGGTAATAGTAATGAAATTGAAAATTTCCCAATCTATGTAACTCATTCCATTTTATGTAAACCTCGAATTTAAAGTATATTGATGGAATAGTTTTCAATGAGTATGTTTGTAATTTTTAAAAATGCTTACAAATGATTATTTTATGACCAATTTTAGATCAAAAGCTAAATATTTTTTCCACTTTATTCAAATTCAGCCCATTTCTAATGTATATTTAAAAAATTATCAAAATAAGTTGAAGTTTAGAGGTAGTTATTGGGTCTAAGAAGAAGAAGAAGAAGAATTACAAAAATAATAATTTTTGATAGTCTATAAGTAAAGATCTATAAAATATATCAATATGAAATTTGGAATACTGATAAGAGTTGTGATGGCACAATCCAATGCATATAAAATTATGTCAACACCTCTTTCATTTTTTTATGATGACTATGTCAAAAATGCCTTGTTTGTGCTTATCCTATAATACTTACAGTGCATAAGTTTTCCTCAAGTTCCTAACATTGAGCTAACAAACTATTACCATACATTTAAATAATTATAAACTATGCACTAAATGGCCAATAATAGGTCTATATCAAGAATAGGTGTGATAATTAAAAGCAATTTATTTAAAATATATTTCTAAAACTTAATAAAAATTTTAGTACTTTGTGAAAAAATGAGCTTTATTTTAGGTTACAAAAACACAAATATTAAAAGCAATGTAAAAAAATTTTCCAATATGGAAATATGGAATATAAAATAGAAAAAGTTATGCTTTAAAAAGATAATTTAATTCTTACATATATAAATTTTGTTAAAATCTGTTATACAAAAAAATTTGATCAGAGCTAAACTGGCATTACACCTAGTTGTAACCAATCCCTGTATATATCAATTGAAAGTTACAATAGGTTTATATAAGAAAATTAAATGTAATAAGAAATATTATATTCTAATAAATAATATGATTTAATGAATTTACTTATTGAGGGTTAAAATGTGAGTTAGGGTTCTAGTAGATGATGGAAGTAGTATGGTATATGCTAGCCTGTATTGGTGTATTTTATACATCCAATAGGAAAATCAGGAATTTTATTTATAGAAGAATAGGAAAATGGTAAAATATTTGGTGTATAAAAGACTTGTAATGAAGGCTGGTTTATATGGTTTTTTGCTGTATTTGAGACTTTGACTAAGATTAGAAAATACAAAATAGTGGTTATAGCAGACAAAGAGTGACTTTTGAATGACTTACATAAACAAATTTTAATGCTTTATATAATAGAGGAGTCTTTTACAATAAAGAGTTTGTTACATTTAAAATAGAGCGGTTTATTATATTTAAAATAGAGGAGTCCTTATTTAAGAGTAAGATCAGGTAATAAATTGAGAAAGAAAAAAATCAATGGTAAATGAATCAGTCTTCATTTCATGTCTTTGGTAGACTGGAAATTTATTCTTTTCCTATTCTCTTATATATAAAATTCCTGATTGTATACCAAATATATCCTGCTATGGCTCTATGGAATTATGTATTTTTCTATGGCAATTGCATGCATAAGATTTCAGGCCATTCTTATCTTTTTAAAAATATAGTTTCTATGCTCAATATCTTGGTAATAATTAGTATAGGAAAAAGTCTTGCATAAAATGCAGGTTGACAAATAACAATAAAACCAAAAATATTACTTTATTTGTGTAGATAAGAGGTCAGCATAGATAAAAACTTAGTATAATAATTTTAGCTTGAAATCCACAGAAATTTGCAAATTCTAAAGAAAAATTTAAATTTTGACAAATTTAACACCACAGCTGACTTGTTTTTATCAATGACAATTGCACGCACAATATTTAAAAATAAATGTTTAAAATAAAATTGGGCTCTGCATGCATAAGATCTCAGCAATAATTGCCACAAAAAAAGTCCTGACATCTTCCTTCATTTTGAAAAGCTGTTTAGTAGAGGATAATAATAGTTTAAATTATAATTATTGATATATAATAATTACTTTGGTAAGTATGTGAAGAAAAAATAATAAAACCAGCAAACAATTTATTTTGTAAATTAAATTATGCATTAATGATAGGAGAAATTGGGAAATATAGGTACCCGAAGGAATAGAATTAACTTTGGCGCTTGTGTCATTTCGTTATTCTAAAATTTAAACACTTTATACATATTACTATTATTATTATATAATATGCATACATACTATATTTAATATTGTATTAAAATTGGAATTAGAATATAAAACATTTAAATTAGATATTAACAAATACCTTTCTAATTAACCAGAAATCAATGCGAAATAGAAGGAACACAATTATTTTTATTACACAGAGAAAAAGGTGTAGTGATTAGAGATTAGAGATTACAATTTATAATTTTGGTTACTAAAAAATAACTTGCTTAAATTTGAAAGATAATAGAAACACTGAATTTATATTCACAGTAAATCTTAAACAAAATGATTATATAGATAAATATAAATAAACAAATATAAATGAATAAAGTAAATTAATAGAATATAAATGATTATGAAAATAATAATTTTGTTAACGTAGCGTGGCGTAATATTTAGAGGGTGTTTGATGCGGCGTAACAGAGCGTAACGAAGGTTGGGGTGTTCAAAAATGTCAAATTTAGCATAACGTAATTTGTGAATTTATACTAGACTAGAAAGATGCATCATACATATCCTTCACGATTTCTAGCTTCGAGTGAGAAAATTACATTTCATCAGTATTTAAGTATACTATGACATGCAATTGTTATCTTTTATATGCAAATTAAAACGTGAAAACTAGCACATAATATTTGATGGAATGGATAAATATATTCAGTCTATTATAATATTCGCTACATCTTTTATGAAATATATCAATTTACATTCTCTGCAAATTTTGGTATATATTGTATTACATATTGATTCTAAAACATTTGCATTTTTGACGATACGTGCGATCTTTTCTTTTCTCCATGGGTTACATCTTTTGTAGTGTGGCTTTCCCCGCTACAACATTAAACATTTCATGTGGTAAATTAAAACCTCTCGCTATTTTATAAGGAATGGACCTTTAATTGGCTCCGGTACAGCTAGCATTAAATTTTCATTACAACTCTTTTAAAATGATAGTTTTTGTGCTTTTTATGATAGCGAAATTACATTTGAGTGACACAAACTTCTCAATCGAGTCCTGGATTGTAATCTACATCTCAGGTTTCATAAGTCTCTTCTCATTCAAGTTGACGATCTTCCCTCTCTTGAGTCCGCCCAGTGTTTCGAAAATTATTATAATTATAATCTACAGTCTGTACATACAATACTTAAAATAACTTGGAAGTTCTTATTATACTAATTATGTACATAATAAGTATTTTAAGCATTGTAGGTCATATGTAACATAAAATGCTTAATTATCGGACTTTTTTATTTTTTCCTTTATATTATGTTATATATGTGACTTACAATACTTATTATGTACATAATATGTATTTCATGTTTAATACGTATGCACATAATAATCATTTTAAATGTTATATTCTACACTTTATACAATAATTTAATGTTATAATAGATTTTTAATTTTACATTTAAATTAAATTTAAGTAATCGATAAGCATATTATATTCAAAATTATTTATAAAAGTTAAAAAATTACGTAAAAGATTCGACACGTTTAATAAGATGAAAATCTGTTTCTACAAACATATTTCATTGGATTATTTTTAGACAATCACAAAAATCGTTGAAGGTACTTTAATGAACCGATTTTTTGTCAAATTATAGTCGCAATCTGGTTATAAATATTTCCATAATTAAATACATTGAAATAAAAATACAAAATATTAAATATGTTTTTTGATAAACTTAATAAGCGACTAATTTCTTAAATTGTCATTTTTAAAGTTAAATTTATAGGTATTCGTAATTTAACTAAATTAAAAAATTCTTAATTGTCCCTAATTCTCAATACTCGCAATAATTTAATTAGTAAAGGTGCTGAGAAATTTAGCTAGTAAAGGTGCTGAGAAATTTAGCTAGTAAAGGCGCGGAGAAATTGAAAATGTAAAGGAGATTATTCATGAAATTCCAGGCTTTTTCTATATCTAATTAATTTACACTGTCATCGGAGGATCTCTAACGAATGGAATAAGTAGGTAGATTTTATTAGAATACTTAGATTGCTTACATGTAAAAACATGAAATTTCATGACTCAATCCATGTTTTTAGTTGTAAAATTAAATTATTCATATGCAATTTTGAAACATTCGGGGCACTCATACAGGCATAACTACTATTATAAGTATAATTCAATATATTTTTTTTGGGGGGAGGGGGGTGGGATTTAGTACGTACGCAATAATCCACACGACTTAATTTTAACTTTGAATTAACTGGACTCTTATTGGATGAGAATTTCGCTTTTAAAAATGTTGAGTAATTTCACATGTAAATGTGCGCAGAGGTTGCAATGAGTTGAAGTATGGTGAAAAGTGACATTTATTCCGAAAAAGTTTTAATCTTCAGAAAATTCCACATGTAGCGTATGCGTGGTTGGAGAAGGATCAAATTTTATATTTAGTGATATTTAGGAGAATTTGAGATTTTTAAAGGATATTTATGGATTTTAGAGATTTTTAATGATTTTTTACGATTTTAAATTACGATAAAATTTCATAAAATATGATAAATGTTTTAAAATAATAATTTTAGATATTTGAGTATATTTAAGATATTTATGATTTTAAGGATTTTTAAGGATTTTTAAGGAGTTTTAACATTGATAAAATGTATTAAAATTCTATTAAATAATTATATATATTTTGGGAATGTTTGTAAAGGATTGAAAAAATTATTATAGATTATCGCTCCTCTAGTTACTACAGGAGTCGTGAGAATTTTGTATATTGACTGTATCTTTATTAAAATATACTATTATTTATGGATAAACTATTAATTTTATTTTTTTATTCTAACTATCCAGAAAAAAAATTATGAAAAAAGATAAAATATGAAAATAATGTAAGAACAGCGTTTATTGAATGAGAGAGGAGCCAAGCATTTAAAAGCTTACACAAAAAACATATATAAATATAATACAACATTTATTTTTCTGATTACAATATTTAGTTCGGTTAGTTGACGGTTGAAGGCATTTCCTGTTTATTGGGTCTATTTCTAAATATTAGTTTGAGTACTTGCCATCATTGTAAAAACAGTTGGAATGAATCGTCTTCGAGTGATATGGGTACGGGGAGTATTAGTTTGGGAACTTTCTTCTTCTGTTTCTTTGAATGATAGGGAGCCGCCGGAGGAAGAGGAGCTTTCAACGTCTTTCGAGAGGTTATGAAGTCTGCAGACACCAGAGAGAAAGAGAAAGGGACCGACAAGCTTGCAAAGTCCTCTTCATCTTCAATAGGTGGCGCATTATTTTCCAAATCTTTGTCGACCAGTAGTAAGGTGGAATTTATTTTTGCGCCCTCGATTTCCGGATGACGGACTTGGACTATCGTAAAGTTTAGACTCGCTACTTTGCCAGTATTTCCGTGCTGACCCATATAGATCCTGTTGAGAAGTAGTAGAAACTGATACTTCCCCGCACTCATATCCTTGATCTGCATAGAATTCCCAATCCAATCGAATCCAGTAGCATTCTCCCTAAACATTGACCGCAATCCAGGACTACCCAGGAAAATATCTCTCAGAGGTTTTGGTAGCTCCGAAGCCTCCTTTGGGTTGGAGAGAAATACGGACAGATTAAACAATGCCTGTGTCTCCACCAATGCAATGTTAGAGGCGAGATGATAGTTAGAGGCCGGTTGTACCATATGATAGAAAAGGCTGGCGTTATCAACTATAACCAAGCAGGCTTCAGATCCGATAGATCCACCGAGGACCAGATTGCGAGGCTGACTCAGTCCATCCAAGACGGCTGGAACGAAAGCAAACCGGGCAAACGAACTATCGCCACCCTGTACGATTTCTCACGTGCTTACGACAAGGTGTGGAAAGAGGGCCTCATTGTTAAAATGTACA
>JAUZNC010059167.1:0-10439 GCA_034780395.1 Vannuccia rotundouncinata
ACCTTCCTATTGTTCTTCGAATGAATGGTGTTCCTATCTCACCTATACATGAAGCTCGCAACTTAGGAGTTATTTTTTATTCGAATCTCTCCTATACTTCTCAAATATCTACAACATGTCTACAATATCTAAATCATGTTTGTTCTGGATTAGACAAATTCGTAGCGTTCATCGATATTTGACAGCTGACTGTTTAAAATCTTTAGTTAATGCTTTTGTAATTTCGCGCTTGGATTTTTGTAATTCCTTATTTGTAAACTTACCGAAATCAATGTTATCAAGACTCCAAAGAATTCAAAATGCTGCTGCAAGGCTGGTCACACACAGTCCTTGGAAAACACCCAGTATACCTCTACTAAAAGAACTGCATTGGTTACCTGTAACTAAGCAAATCAACTTCAAGATTCTGTGTTTTACACACAATGCCATCTATAAAGCAGGCCCTCCATATATTCAAAGTTTGGTTAAGGTGAAAGAGACTGATCGTACTACAAGACAATCTTCGTCGGCATTGTTTCGGCATTTCAAACACTCGTCGGATGGGCTATAGGGCATTTGTATATGCAGCACCCAAACTTTGGAATTCCCTATCTTCCACAATCCGTGACATTGAATCTTATTCGATTTTTAAAAATAAACTTAAAGCATTCATGTTCAACTTATATGCTAAACTTGTTCGTATCATTCTGTCTATCTTCAGTTTCTCACAGCGCTGCTGGCAATGTTTTTCATTTTGGAGCGCTATATAAATACATACATTATTATTATTTATTTCAAGTCTTATTGAAGTACTATATGATGTACAAAACATTATTCATAATACAATGAACTCATCTAAAAGAGGAGCAATTGTCTTACAACCCTTCTAGTTGAATTTCATTAACTGATTCTAAGATTGCTTCACAAAATATTCTCCAACACAATAAAAAGTTACTATTAAAAATCTCAACTTTAGAAGTCACGTGCCTTCGAAATTAATTATAATTGTTTAACAACAATGCTATTTAAAATAAATAATGGAAAACTTATAAATTATCTAAGTGTTGTTTCGCTTATACGTGTTGGCGGTGAATTGATTCACTCGACGAATTGCGTTCTTTTTAAAATTACCCAATTCGTCGGCACAGATGATAAAATCACTTAATTGGTTCGACTGATTGCGTTCCTGATAAAATTACCCAATTCGTCAAACTAATTGCGTTCATGATAATGGAACGCAATCCGTCCGACTAGGATGGTATAGAGGAGGTGGTTCCCGACAATCTAAAAACCAATAATGTCGAGCTGGAGCATTGGTGCAGTAGCCACGCCTCCGACTTCATCGCCCTCGAAGAGTGTAACTTTCCGAAGGACAAGGCCACTGATATCGCGGACTACGAACACCCGATCTTTCAGAGAAGTGTGGGGAAGGAATTTAAAGGAACTAGCAAAGGAAGACGAGGCAGCTATCTACATCAGAATCGCGATGACAAGTCAACGAGATCACAGAACGCCCGAGCGTTTGGTACACGGAGTGGTGTGTGGTCCGACTGAAACGGGCAGCACCTAAGACATTTACGACATGTTCCGCCCATCCGACCCGAAATTTAAGATGCCAGAGTGCAGGGTTTCAAGTCCGTTGCGCTTCCACATAGTGAGAAGACCATCCTTCTTGGCGACTTCAACGGCCATCACCCAAGTTGGGACGATAATACCGACAACAGAGACGCTTTGGGCAACGACATTGCAAAATGGACGGACGACAACAACATATGCATCTGCACTCAAGAGGAGCTACCAGGATGAGTAGAATCACGCGCTCCAGTAGCGCCCCAGATATCTCAGCTGTTTCGAACGATCTAGTGGGCATCGCTAACTGGGAGACACTAGAAGATATGGGTATAGCGATCATTTACTCATCTTAATCACTATATCGAAGGCTGGCAGGCCGTCCATGTGCAAAAGAAACGAAATGGAGATTCAAGAAAGCCAACTGGGCGGAGTTCAAAAAGCATCTTCGGATCCTGTGACCGGATACGAAGAAGCAACAAAACTCATCCAAAATCCAAAACCTGGTTCACCACGGGTTTTTACCAAACAGACGAACTAAGCTGGCGAGTTTCCTCTGGTTGCTTTTGTTAAGAGCCGGCGATGTCGAGACCAACCCGGGACCTACGTACGTTCTGAAGTGCAACCAGTGCAAGAAAACTATCAGGAAAGGAACAACGCCTATAACTTGCTCTAATTGCCAATAAAAATTTAATGCGTCCTGCAGCAACATTCCAAGATACGGAATGATCAATCTGGAAAAAATCAAATGCAGATACTTCTCCCCAATAAACCCCTTACAACAACAAACTGTACAGACTACACCAACAAATAAAGAGTAGTGGGATACCAAAACGAAATGTGATGAATGCAAGAAAATAATGATTGTCAAAGGGGGAAAATGTAAATCCTGTAATAGGACAGTTCCCAAAAAATGTATGAATATCTCTAGTAAAAAACTACAAGAAAAAGAATCAAAAACAACTCATGGACATGCGAGGTATACTTCGATCAGATTAGCAGGATACTAGAAGAATCCAAACAAGCAGTCCTTAAAGAACACTTCTTGGGAAATTTCCCAATCTCAGACAATAAGAAGAAACAACTTAAAATACTCTAATGGAATTGTGACCATTTGATGGGTAAAATGTCCGAACTTGAGGCAGTCCTTGATGTAGCGGTCATTCAGGAAACGAAACTTAGACAAGAGGACAAATTCCCTGAGCTGAGAGGGTATGCAATAGTCAGGAAAGACAGAAAGAGAGAATGAACTTCACGTTTTACCACAGGGCCTTATCACATTTATTAGGGCAAACCATGCTTACCAGAACATTCCTACCAGTGAGTTCATAGATAAAGAAGACAAGGTATATGCAAATGGAAGCAGTAGAAATTATCAGAGACAGAGGAAATACAACTAAAATAGTGAATGTCTATTGTCCACCTTCAAACAGCCAGAATACCAATGAAGACCATATTGGGAAAACTATCAACAGACTACCAATTGGAAAAGATTGGATTATATGCGGAGATTGGAATGCACACCATACACTATGGGACAACACCGCAAATAAAGACGAAGGGGCAAAAACATAAAGAAGTGGGCCGAAAAGAGCAATGGATGGATTACTAACGATGGTAGTGAGATTTGAGTCGAAATAGGGACAGAAAAAAGTCAACCCTCGATATCTGCATCGAAGAAATGGCCGGGAAAATCTACAGGAAGACAATCCAGAAGCTCGACCATCAGACCATACTCTCATCATCATTGAAATAGACGCAAAAGTCGAGTCAGAAATTGCACCCAAAAGAATAGTCTGGAAATGGAAGAAAGCAAATTGGGAGGAGTACAAGAAGAGCATCGATAAGGATATGAACACTGCTGAGACGAGAAAGATGGAGGTGGCAAAAGGGGAAGAGAATCTCAGAAACATCATACTAAAAGCAGCATAGAAGAACATCGGAATGAAAGTAATGAAGAAGTAATCAATGAAGAGATAACTAGAGATAGCCATGAAAGAGATGAGATGATGAAGGCAACTAACAAAAAGCAAATCTCTGGAAAAATGCAGTAGAGAAGAATAGCACGTCAGATAAAATGTGAAAGCTACTCTCTAAGCTGAAAAGAGAGGGTAACAGCAATGAACCGGATAAGATACTGACTTACAATAACCAGAAGAAATAAAGCCCAATGCGTTTATAGCCGAATACTCAAAAGTAAGCAGAGTCAACATCCCGAGAAACAAGCAAAGAACTAAAGCAAGTGTAGCCGCGTACATGAGAAGAAATAGCGGGCCTACTAATGAAAAAGGACATAACATCCCAATACAAGATGTACATGTGGCATTGGAAGAATTAGACGGGTATAAGGCAGCAGGACCAGACCATATACACCCGAAACTTCTCAAAAACCTCCCAGATACAGCTATAGAAGAGATGACAGAAATGTTTAACCAATCACTCAACAGCGCCCAAGTACCTCAGAATTGGAGACAAGGGGAGATCATTCCTCTGCTTAAGAGCAATAAACTACCCGAAGAGGTATCATCTTACAGACTAGTGTTTTTAAGTTCATGCCTGGGGAAAACCAGGAAAAGAGTAATTAATAAGCGTATTATGTATATTAAACTTGAAAAAGATAACCTTCTCCCTGAATGTCAAGCTGGATTCAGACCCAACAGATCTGTCGAAGATCAATTACTCAGATTGTCCCAACACGTTAGCGATGCATTCCAACGGAAGGAAAAAACGGTGGCTTCTCTTTTGAATTATGCAAAGGCGTACGAAAAGGTATGGAAAGAGGGGCTGATGCAGAAACTTATAAAGAAGGGAGTTTGCCTACCAATTATCAGATGGATTCAAACGTAGCTATCAAACCGTTAAGCCTGGGTGTTGTTCGAAGGGATAAGAGGTAAAACTAAGAACATGAAACAAGGCTTACGGCAAGGCGCAGTCCTATCCCCAACGCTGTTTCTCATATTCATCAACGACGTGGCTGAAGTCAATAATAACGACATGCAAATTAGCTTATTTGCCGATGAAATTGCAATATGGGCATCATACACGAATATCAACATTGCAGCGCGAAAGGTGCAAGCCACCTGTATTAACATCTTCAAATGGAGCCAAGAATGGCTTATGACTCTGAATGCGGACAAATGCAAAGTGAGAATGTTCTCCCTAGACAACAAAGACGCCAATACTAAACCAGTAATCGCAATCAATAATACTCAGTTCAGATTCAACCCAAATCCCATATTCCTAGGCCTTACTTATGACAGACAATTGAGATTCAATTATCATGTATAGAAAGTCATCAAGAAAGCAAAGCAGAAAAACAACATGCTAAGAAGAGTAGCAGGCACGGACTGGGGTTTCAACAAAGATCCACTCAGATCAATAGATCAGTACTAGAATATGGAGCACCGGCATGGATTCCTTGGCTCAGTAAAACAAACCAAGACAAACTGGAAGCAGTACAACTTGAAGCAGCCAGAATTACTACGGGCCTACTCAAGAGCACGCCGAAAAAAATTGTCTTGGAAGCGAACTAACCGAAAATCAAGCAGAGAACCGACACCCTAGCTCTCATAGCAATGGAGAAATCATCGGAGAAGCCACAACACCAATCCCCAGAGCACTTTTCTCCTTTACATAAATGAAGTAAAGAATTAAAAGAAACGACTGGAGAACAGAAACCAAAGCCACCTGGTTTAAGACATTCGAAGAACAACAGCCATGGAAAACCACAAGTTCAAGTCGTCCATGGATGAAGAAAGAAGGCCTCTGCCTAAAAACAAGTGGCAAGAAGGACACCTCAGACATAGTTAATTACGAAATGGCTAAAAAAACGGACTTTGATTTAGTCCTATACACAGACGGGTTCACCCACGAGAAATGATGTCGAGAGCTGCAAGGATAGGGGTGCGAGTGTTGTGATCACCACAGGTGATATGGAAATTCCGGAATGTATTGACAAAATTCACGTAGCAGCGGGAAGATGTTGCTCGTCATATCAGACAGAAATGGTGGCACCCAATCTGGCTCTTGACGGGCTCAAAGTACATAGAGACTGGAACAGCGTGAGAATAGTCACAGACAACCTATATACAAAATGTTAAGTGGGCAACGAACAACAACCTTCTGGTAGATATAAACAACAAGATCGAAAGCTTGAGCAAAGAAGGTAAAAGAATGACAGTCCAAAGTCTCCAAATGTTAAGTGGGCAACGAACAACAACCTTCTGGTAAATATAAACAACAAGATCGAAAACTTGAGCAAAGAAGTTAAAATATGACAATCATGTGGATCCCTAACAACTATGGGATATTAGAGAATGACGAAGCAGATAGAGAGGCAGCACTCGGGAGCAAGTAAGACCAGAAAAAGATCGGATGGCTGATGGACGTGGCCAAAGCCAGATGCAGGAAAATGTGCAGTAAAGAAAAATTCACCCACGAGAGAAGCGAAAAGATCTATGGGAAAGGTAGTATCAAGAACGAAGACGTAACCAGTTTCAGAAGTTTCAGGACAGGTCATTCTATGGAGCTAACAACATACAGAAAAGAATAGGTCTAGAAGAAGAGAAACTATGCGGACTATGTAACGAATCCCTAGAATCGACCGAACATGTATTACTTTAATGTCCCAGCATAGAGAACATCAGAAAAGAAGAGAACATTATCGACATCAAACAATTAACTTCAAAACCAAGCAAGTGCAAGAAGTTATGGGAAAAGTTTAAGACCCTGGTGAACCGGGCAACCTTGGATGAGTAACAACAACAACAACAACAATACCGACACCATAGCATTGTGAAGAATTATCAAGTCAATGGACGGCCGTAACCAAGTCAGAACGCAGGGGCACAGCACTACAGAAGAACGTACGAAGAGAACCATCTTTAAGGACAAAGGGTAGGCGGAGGCTTTTCCAAAGTGTACGTCTCAGTTTCAAAATTTCCTCATGAGAAGGCGAGAGATAGTGAAATCAGAAAAGAGAGATACTAACATGAAGTCAAAGCCTGTAGCAATTGCTTGGGATAGAGAAGCAGCGGCTGCTGCGAATCAGCCTCATGAAGTCAGACTAGCCATCTGCAAGCTGAAGAATGGCAAAGCCACAGGAGATGATGCAACTGGGACCCAAAGGCATGGTGAAGCTAAACGAGATCTTTAACAGATCCTGGACTCACAACGAGGTCCCAGCCAGCTGAAGGAGAGCCTCGATTATCCCGATCCCCAAGAAAAAATGACATTAGCTAGGCAGTTACAGACCCGTAAGCCTCACGAGCCACCTGTTAGAGAGGATCATTAGAGAACGGATGTAGCATATGATGGAGAAGGCTAATACCAAGTAGGCTTCAGATCTGTCAGATTTTCCGAGTACTGGATTGCAAGTCTTTTTCAGTCCATCCAAAACGGCTGGAATGAGAGCAAACCGGCCAAACGAACAATCGACACACTGTACGACTTCTCTCATGCCTTTTATAAGGTGTGGAAAGAGGGCCTCATTTTCAAAATGTACATGGCAAAGATCCCTAAGTGTATGATCATATGGATAAAACATTTTCTCACTGTCAGAAGAGCCAGAGTATCACTTATGGGTGGGGGTCCCTAAAGGGAGCGTCTTGGCTCCAACTTTGTTTCTTCTGTGGATCAACGACATTGACGCCAACACTTCCCCTTTATTGGAAAAGTACCTCTTTGCAGATGACCTCGTAATCGCGTCCCAAAACTGCAAAGTTGAAGAGGCAAAAGAGCGTAGTCAGGAAGCGGCGGATGATTTATGCAGATGGGTGAAGGACTGGAAACAGAAGCTGGCCGTGGAGATGTCCGAGAGCATCTTGTTTACGACTTAAGCAAAGGAAGCCAATCGCGAAGTTCCCATCACTATCAACAATGAAGTTATCAAGACTAGCAAACAGGTTACCTTTCTAAGGATCACGCTAGATAGGTTGCTGAAGAATCCACACTGAGGAAGGTGTATCTGACCTGTGACCGCACGCAGCGCAGTCGTGTATTCGGAGGGAGTTGGATGCCGGCAATAAACAATTCAGCCAGAGAACTGGTCGAGATGACCCAGAGAAGAGCGGTTAGACATGTCACGCATTTCCGGTGCGGCTCCGAGTACTACCGTTTTACTCGGTTACCGATGGGGATTGCCCCCGAGCCCCCAATGCTCCAAAGCGTTTTTCGCCGTGTTGTGGATTTATGTATTCCACGCGGGATATACAGCTGGATTCACATTGATGACACGATAATAGTCGGCCCCGAATGGATTCTCTTACTTCTCGTCCCGGTTATCAGGACTGTTCTAGTTCTACACGACGTGGGACTAACCATCAATGAAGACAAGTGATATGATCCCGAAGCATTGTCTCCATTTTGTGAAAACATTGTGAAATCATTGAAACTAATGCCGTATATAATTGAAATGCGCTGTAGACGTTTTTTTGATCAGTGTGCCGGTCTAGATAAATAATATCTAAGTCAATGATATAAACCCACTAATACGTATATTTATATAGAAAATTATCATTCGAAAATTAAAGCTTAATTTTAAACGTGATGTGCGGTACTTGATTATTTTTTTTCGGCTATACAGTCTAAACTTTACGATAATCCAAGTCCGTCATCAGGCAATAGAGGGTGCGAAAACCTACTCCACCTTTCTATTGGGCAACAAAGATTTTGAAAATAATGCGCAACCTTGGGAAGATGTCTCACTGCCGGCGGAGGACTTTGCAAGTTTGTCGTGTCTTCTGCCTCTCTCTCAGGTGTCTGCAGACTTCATAACCCCTCAAAAAACGTCGAAAGGTCCTCCTCCTCTGGCGGCTTCTCACTAGTCAAAGAAACAGAAGGAGAAAGTTTTCAAACTGATACTCCCCGTACCCATATCCCTCGAATACGATTCATTTACACAGTTTTTACAATGATGACAAGTAGTGAAATTAATATTTAGAAATAGACCTAATAAAGACTAAATGCCTACAACCTATATCAATCATAGAATAATTATTGTAATCAGAATAATAAATGTATTAACTTATAATTTTTATTTATATATTTGCTTTTTATATAACCCTTTAAATGCATAGTTCCTCTCCCTTTCAATAAACGCTGTTCCTTATATTTTTTAAATTTTTTATTTTATTTTTCTGGATAATTATTTATCGGGATAATTAGATTGAAAAAAATAGTTTATCCATAAAGAATAGTATATTTTAATAAAGATATAGTCAATATACAAAGTTCTCAGTGCTCCTTAACTGTTTAGCCGAGCGATATTGTATAATCGTCCAACACAATCGTTTCGGATACTTAAAAATGCATATATAAGAAATAATTACTAAAATATATAGTAAAGATGGGATTTGACCCCATGACCAATTAATTAATATACGAGAAAATATATCACTAACTTAAAGTGCATCTAATAGGCACCGATTAGCCTGATGCTGTCCTGCCTTGTTAAAAATGGCTTGGGAATTTTTAAAATAAATTCGGCATGTCGCGGATACAGTTTTTCACGCGAGACCTTAATTAATCGATTTCTCGCGTGAAAAAACTGTATCCACGACATGCCTGAAGACGCTCTATTGGTGACTTGCGAGACATTAATTAATCGATGTCTCGCGTGAAACAACTGTATCCACGACATGCCTGAAGACGCTCTATTGGTGATAAGCAAGACCTTAATTAATCGATATCTCGCGTGAAAAAACTGTATATCCACGACATCCCAATTTTGGTCCCAGCGCTAACAAAATAAAAAAACAGATTTATCCAATGAAATATATATAGTACAAAAATATGAACAATTTATCAATTAGTGTTCAATCAATTTAATTTAAAGCACTTTATGTGCTACACTTTCCTGAGAAAATGACGTCGAGGCAGAATCTGCGATTTCTTGAGAGCAAGAAATAGGGGCACTGCAGACTGTGTTCTGACTTCTTGAGAGTGAGAAGGTGGATCAGATGGAATTGGGGTTATTGGTCCGCCGTTTAGTAATTGAATATAACTCCGCGCGTTATGTCTTCTAGTAAAAATAAATGGCATAATATCTAGATTTAGATAACAGAATTTTGAAATATTTTTTAAACTAAACATAGAAAGAAATTACTGAAGCTATAATACAAACAATGCAGCCTTTATTTTTGCTCAGAGAAAATTAGAAATTTATAAAAAAACAGAATAATATCATAATCGATTGGATCAAATTAAATATAGGCAAAATATTATTAATTGAATAGTTTAGAGACATATCAAACAATTACACACCTGTAAACGAATCTTTTTCTATTATATCGTAGTTTAATATGTACCTAAATCGTACCTAAAATGTATTTAAAAAGAAAATGCGATATACAATTTTTTTAAACAATTATTTGATTATATAAAAATGTTAATTAAATCAAAGATAAAAATTGTTTGTTCAATAATCGTTGAACGTTTATTAACAAAAATATCTGGATTAGGTACTTTATATTTATAAAATATACTCACCGGGTTTAAAGGGTTAATCTCCGAGGGATTTTGCAATGCTGCGAACATCAAGAGGGAAGTCAAAAAAATGTGATATTGAAAGACCCCACAGACATGCCAACCTTTGATGCTACTGTTACGTAGACAAATAAAACAAAAAATTAATAAACAAAGATAAATATTGTAAACAAACTAAAACTTTAAAAAGAATGTTCCAACATGTAGGTATATATATTTTAAATAATTTGGGTTAAACTTCCCATTAATTTATTATTTTTAAGCAAATCCTCGTAAAATCCTTGGAAATTATAGGTTGGCATTAACACTAAGCAAATGGGTTCTTGGGATATAATAATAATAATAATTTATTTATTTATTACATGAATTTACATGAACAAATAAATAGGGTCCAGCAGGTATACAGG
>JAUZNC010059169.1:0-10434 GCA_034780395.1 Vannuccia rotundouncinata
TTATTTACTATTATATTATTTTTTCAGAAGGAATTGACATTTTAACAGACAAGTTATCAGCTGATCTTGATAGAGCTTCACAAGGGTACAAATTCTTGCTGTACTCTTCGCTATCTGGGAACTGCATATTTGCAAAATACTGTAGAGGACACTCTCGGCCTCAGTCAGCCATCCGTTAGTCATTGTGTAACGCGTGTTTGTACTGCATTAGTAAACCAGATGAATCGCTTCTTCAATGGCCTCAAAATACACATGAAATGATTTTTGTTAATATTGCTAGTTTTTCGAATAATGTTGGAACCATTTATGGATCGCATATACGAATTCAGGAACCAAAAGAAAATCCAAATTCTTTTGGACCTTGTGCTCAATATATCCATCTCTAATTATGGCCTCATCGACTTTAGTAAAGGCTGGTTTTCGCTTGATTAAATTAAATGATTAACAAATATAAACACACTTTTAAAAGATGTATCGTCTAAACAAAATCCAAATGATTATAACGTTGTTAAATAGCGCAGCGACAGTACAGACAGCACAATGAAGTTATTTTGTTACTGAGGGCATTTCATTGGCTAAGTTCATGCTGTGAACTCATTTAACCTAGATGCGGTGACTTAGTTAGTGACTAAGCTAAGTAGAGTCGTAGACTTTGTTATGAATAATAAATTTTGGAGGTGACTTGGCTTAGTCGCTGGCTAAGCGCTGAGCGCAATTAAATTTTATATGGTATTAGATTCGTTTTAAAGATGGTATTCAATCAATATTACCTATATATTTACTAGCTCAAATGGTAGAGCGCTCGCTTAGCATGTGAGAGGTACTCCAGGTTTTTTTTTTGGGGGCGTGGTGGCCCAGATGGTAATGTGTCTGACTGCCGATCAGAAGGTAGCGGGTTCGAGCCCTGGCTCGGACCGAATTAATTACCTCGTCCCTGGCTGGCAGCTGTGCCAGTCGAGAGCTTAACGACCCGAAAGGGTTCGTTTGATTGACTCATGCGATGAAAAAATAAATAAAAAAATTCTGTAAAGCGCCGCTGACATTGTTACAATCTGGGGCGCTATATCAAATATATAAAATAAAAATATGCTGTTGATCATTATATTTTAAAAGAAACTGTTACCGTATATAATTGAAAGGCTTTAATAACTCCCATGAATTTACAATTGATTATCGATATAGATATATATCTTCACGGCAGTTTATTGCAATTGAATATTCGTCAGTAAGCCGGTCTAGATAAATAAGTAATTAAAATTGTACAAGAAAAAATATTATACGCGTATACCTACGTGTTTGCATTACTATAATACGCTATTATATTTTTCAGAAAACTGTATTATATAGTCTTTAAAAATACTGATTTTTGCGGAATGTTATTAGTGAATGGCCCCAGTCTATTTTTTAGAAATAAATTACATAATTGTATTAATTGTATTACTTTAAAAATCTGTAAACAGTAACCTTATATTTTAATTTTATAATCAAATTTTTACATATCTCATTTTTAGGGAAATAAAAAATTACTACGAAACATAAAAATTATAAGTTAATATCAATTATATGAATACAATGGTTATATTTGTGTAACTAGTATTAATTCAGTCTTCATAAATATTTCTTTTAGTAAACTAATTTAATACAGATTTCTCTTGTGTTTACAATTGCTGGGAGCTTTCATTCGTTTTCAGTTTTATTTGTTTACTCTTTGTTGAATTACATCGGAGTTTTCTTTATATTATTGTGAGTTCATCTGTTTGATTTATTAACATCTACCTAATTAAATTTTAGTTTGTTATATGAGTAAAATGTGCATATGTCTAAAAAAATTGATTTATAAAGTCTATAGGCTTTAAATGTTGATAAATTAATAATTTACTCTATAATAAAGTTTTTCATCATAATTAAACATAAAGGCTGGAACTATATCATTGATTTATTGTTACTTATTATCAACAGAGTTTCATTTAGACATACAATGACCTGTCAAACCTTATATTAGATTTAAAAGTTTTTTTTAGGTATATTTAATTTATTTTTCATATAATATTACTATTTTCTTCTATGAAAAAGATAGTGGCTATTACCCCAAGACAGTCCATGTCAATTAAATTTAAAAAGCTATTGCCCCAGATGATCAATCTATTTTTTGAAAGATTATAAGTGAGTTACAGTTATTACTAAAATCAATTATTAACATATATATTATATTAAAATAACAAGGATGCCCCAATATGTCAAATGTGTCATTTAGAAGTTAGTAAAAAATGTGTCAAAAATATTTCAAAATTAAATTGTATATATCAAGATCCGATTTTTACACAACATTTTTTTATGTGTAAAAAGATGTTCTTTAGAAAAAATTAAATATAAAAATATTTTATAAAATTTAATTTTTTTTAAAAAATCATAAATTTATCACTATTTTTTCTGTAAAATGCTAAATAAATGAAAAACATTTTTTCTGTAATGCACTTAAATACACTTTTGCTCTATAATTCTATCAATTCATTTGATAATATCATTAACTTAATCATTAAACTTTAATAAAATGTTCATCTAATGATTTCAATTAGACAATATAATTGAAGAAAAAAAACAATACTTAAGTATTCTTGTATGAAAAAAGCTACCTGTTATTTTTGTTATAAAATGATAGACCAATCCTGGTTGGATTACTTACTTAAGATCAGAGCCACTGATATGGATTTTAGCATCAATGAGGACCATATTGTGCTGACTAGGACTAACCAGATTTTTATTATTACAAAAATGTCCTGGAATTGTTAATGTGATAATGATTCTTAGGTTTAAAATCAATAAATTTTAAAGCACTTTGCCCTGTATGACTATAATTTTGGGTCTTATGAAAAAAACTACCTTCAATTATCTTAATATTGTCTGTAATTCTGAAAGTAGATATAAATAAGATATTATAAAAAAAATTAAAGTGTCAAAATGTATCAACTTATAACAAGTGGCAGACCATCCCTGAAATAATATAGTTGATATAATTTAATCTTTCCATCCTTTTTTAAAGGTTATAAGGACTGATAATATTTAATAACAGTTAAAGGGAAGTATAGGGTGTTCTAAATTAAACACAAAGGAGAAAGTACAACCATATTTTTTGCATAAAAAGTACAAGTGTAATAATCATTGGTATAAACAATTAATAATTGAAAACAGTAATATAGTTACATTAATACATTTTATATTATTATCCATGAAAATGCTAGAATAGATGTTTGATGTGACCCCACCAATGTCATGACACTTTCATGCTTATCCAATAATGTTCTTTGCAACTGCCAGATAAGTTGCATTTGATATGGCATTTATTGCAAAAGAAATATTATCTTTTAAATCATTCAGAGTGAGTGGGTTATTAGCATAAACTGAATCTTTGAACAAACTCCAAAGATAATAATCCATCAATGTCAAGTATGGTGAATGGGGAGGAAATAAACTTTTACTGATTACTGTAAGGCCAACATATTGTTTGGGGACATGTTGAGTGACAATAGCAATATGTGCAGTTGCATTATCCTGCTAAAACCATGCATATGCAATCTCAGTTTTTTCAAAAAAGCAAAAGAAGATACACATAGGTGAGAGGACAGCCCAAATTCCTATCTTGTGTGGATACAAAGACTTAATTTTGGGAATTTTTTGGTGCCCAGTGTCTTGAATTTTAGGAATTCACATAACTATCCTAGGTGAAACCTTGCTTAGTCTGACAAAATTAATGTGTTCAATAAGTCATTCTCATTTGCTATCACTCCTAAAAGCCAGTCAACATAAAAACTATGGTTGTCATAATCAGCCTCTTTTAAAGCATGTCTGACTGATGGATAAAGACACACAACTTTTTATAAATTATAATGTGCAGTAGATTTTAAAATGTAAGCTTGTTTAGCAATCTTACAAAATGACAAAGTTCGATTATTTATCATCACATTTTGAACTTCTGGCTAATATCCCTGCATTAGATCTCCTACCAGTATGTCCTTTAAATCATTCAATACTTAACCACTATTATAAAATTTGTCAATGAGACATTTTATTATTGAATCAGCAGGTATTAGGGCATCAGGATGTAGTTGAAATAATTCCATTTTAACATCTGCATGACTGATGGTTCAAAAATAAGTCTCTACTTCTCTACTAGACACTCATTGTTTTGTTGTGAAGCAAACCATGCTTGAAAGTGACTACTAAACTGTAACAATATTTCAATTTCAAATAACCACATACTACATAGAAATTAGAAGCTATTAGAAGCAATACAAATTGAATAAAAAAAATGCACTTTCTTACTTGCATTTAATTTAAGAAACACTGTAAATATTTACAAAAATTAAAAAATATATATATATATATATTATACTTGGAATAGTATGCTGGCATAATAGCAACTTTGTATGGATAATATCTATTATTAAATAAGATTTATTTATTAGAATTCAAAAAAATCATACTTGTGAATTTTGTTCAATAATTGTATTAGATTTTGCACATATTTCTAAATAGTAAACAGATTTTTTGACATTAAAATACATCCAAGACAGCCTCAATTCCAAGTCCTTTGTATGCAGGATACTTTAGCTCTTTCTTGTTTGTTTAAACATAACATTTATGATTGTATGCTGGATATATCCTCCTAGGGCAATGTAGGCTGGCATGTTTTACAAATATGATTACATATAATAATTTTACTAACATTATAGATAACTATATAACAATGATGGAAGTAATATTAAGGACGCTTTATTTTATAAATTACATTAAAACCAAAGTTATAATGTTCAATTAAATGTAATTTCTATATTTCTGTACACCAAACATTTCTGTATATAGAATGAATTATTATATGTTGAAAATGATTTTTATAATATAAAATAATTGAACAAAATTTCTAAATGTCAAAAATAAATTCTTTTTATATTTTTTTAAACCTAACTAAATATTAATTATATTGTATTGAAGTTAAATATATTTAATTGTGTTTTATATTTAATTTGATTAAATTATTAGGTTAATTACATTTTCAGTATATAGCAAAAATTGCTATTTGTCAAAATTTATTGTACATAACAAAAGTATATTTTAAAGTGATTCACTTTCACTTATTCTTGCTTATTTTTTGTAGTATTTTATTTAAATTTATATTGGAACTCCCAGACCTCTTATTACAAGCAATAATGGGTTTCTAAATAGCTAAATTTTAGATCTTAACCTTTTTTTTATTAAAAATAGTGTTTCTGCAGGGTTTTTTTGTTTACCATTCTAATCCCTGAATATGTAAATTATTCTTATAATGTAAATATATTGACAAACTTAATATTCTAAATACATGTAAAAATTGAATATTTTTGTACACAACTGCTTTAATCTATTCAAAGGATGCTATTGTTGTTCATCTGGGGTTTTTATTGGAGAGGAAGGAGGCTATGTTTTTAAAATAAAATATTTTTATTTTTTGAGAATTTTTTTTTCTATTTTCAACTGCTATGGGTTGTGAATCCTGCAGTATTGCCATAATTCTGTGAATAAGTATTTTTTTAAAATATATTTTAATCTAATGAACTAAACCAAACACTTATGGAATAAGATTACATACAAATGTATAGGTACATAATTTTTCCTCTATTGAACTAAATGTATAGAAACTTTTTAAATTATAATTTTTTAAATTATGTACATTAAATAATAACAGCTGCACATTTTTTATTTAGTTTCAATTTATTAAATTATTTTCCTAAATAATTAAACAATTTAAAGTTAATTGCAGCAAAACAGTTTGAGTTGGATACAGATTGATTGATATATTTTAAGCTGTTGAATGAAAATATATTTTAGAAGCTAAAAAACAAAAATTACATTTTAGAGTTAAAAAACCTTTAATATTTAAAACCTTTAAAACCTAAAAATATTTTTATAATTTATCATAATAAATCTTTTTACTAATATGCTCATTTCTTTAAAACAGATCACTAATTTTATATTAAAAGATAAATCATCTTCTTTCTCATTTGTTGCAAAAATCATACCTATAAAGCAAATTGTTTATGGTCAAATGTACGATTTTCAAAGCTTGCTGTGTATTTTATTAATGGGACTCCTTTTATAATGTCATGTTTACAGCGAGGGAGCTGGGAAACAGAACTGGGTTACTGATTATGTTATATTTCTTTCAATTTGACAATAATTTTGAAACGTCATTTTCCTCTCAGTTTTTTGATAATGGATTCTCAATCGAAAACCACGAGATCACGACCAAGAAATTGCAAGTTAGCCGCCGCAAAGGATGAAGACAGTTTGTCCTCTTCACAGGACGAGTAAGTCAGAACCCCCTGTTCTTCAACAGCATCACAAATAGTCATTCCTTCCTTCCTTCTCTTCTTATAGTCTGTCCTCCGTCACAATGCGCTACAGTTCAGCCTCTCGCTATGCCCCCAGAGGAGGCGATGATAGAGAGAACGCCAAGATTCGGGAGAAGCTCCGCTCTCTCTCCGTTCAGAAGCGGTCCTCGGGCCCGATCCTCGCGCGTCCCCTCACCTCTCCGCAGGGCTCCAACTCCTCCGGTTCGGCGGCTCCAGGCTCCCCACGACCCAGTGACGAGGGAGGTGGAGGCACTGGCGGCCGGAGGAGAACTGCGGGGTCCTCTCCACAGAGTGGCGAGCGTCGAAGTCCTTCGCCCGGGCGGTCCAGCGAGGAGGGACTCGAAGACAAGATAGAACGGGCCAAGAGGGTGCGCTTCTATCTGCTGCAGCAGCCGGGGCCCAACTGTTTCCTCGTTGGAGGGGAGTACTCCTCCACTACTACTGGCAGATACCGGGTGCAGATAGGACCACAGGTGGGTCGTTGAGATAGGGACACACCTTCGAGTAACGACTTCTAAATGATCTCTCTCTCTTGTCTCTAGACCTGCACGTGCTCCCGGGGGCCGCACTGCACCCACCTTCTCTTCGTGATGCTGCGAGTGCTCAAGGTGGCCGAAGGAGATCCCAAACTTAGCCGGAAAACTCTGAGGAACTTCGAGGTGAGTCCGATAGTTGTCCCCTCCTCCCCCTCCACTTCTTCTTATCCTCCAACACAAAACAATTGTATTCCAGGTGGACACGCTGTTTCGTAACTACCACAACAGAAAGAATGCCCGTCTGAAGAACTCCGAGTCCAGTAAAGAGTCCGAACAGGATGTTAACAAGACTAGCCAGCTCTTCCCGCAATCTGCGTGAGTACAACAATCTGATAGAGTTTCCTGGCGAGGAGTGCATTAATTCTGGCTGTTTAATTGACCTCATTTCAGGCGGTGTCCGGAGGATGAAGACGTTTGCAGTATTTGCCTGCTTAAGATGCGCGATGGTGAAATCTTCAGTAAATGCAACATGGGCTGTCAGAACAGCTTCCACAAGAAGTGTATATCCGTCTGTAAGTATCAGAAACATTAGCAACGCGCGTGTATATAATGTCAGTTTGTTTTGTATGTGGCTTCGAGGTAACCCCGGGTAAAGAATTCTGAAATGTTCAGTTCAATATCCGCTTCGTCGTTATCATATCATTTAATGAGATCAATTGATTATTTTCGATCGCCAGACTGGCTAACCGATAATTGGTTTGAACCAGAAGCTGATAGCTGATCTGTTTGCTTCTGTTTTTGTTATTTCTAATTGCTTTGCTGTCAAAAAGTAATGCGTCGGAAAAACAGATGTTATTAAAATTAAATTAGCCTTATATTTGACGAATTTATAATCCAGTGTTAGTTATGTAATTACTTGTCGTTTTGTGAGAACGCTTAATTGTATCGCTTATTCGTTATAATAGGTCTTCTAGATTTTTAAAGTGAATTGATTTCGATATTTCGAGCAGTTTTAACTGGCGATAAGTTTGTCTGGTTTTTCCAGTTATTATTTCAAATCAAAGTCATTTGTGTGTGTGTGTGTAGGTATCACTTTAATCTTGACATTTGCATTTTAAAACTGGATTTTATCGCTTAGTATGACCTTAGATTTAATGTCTTTAAACACTGTTCAATGAATCAGTGGAGATAATTTCTCACTTTTTATAGCTTTGCGTTCAACATTTTTGTTTGCATTATATAATTGATATAAAATTGTTGCTGTATTTCATTAATTTTGTTTACTTTATTTTTCTACTCATTTATAACAATATTTTATTATAATTACGAAATTTTATGATTAATATAATAATGGAAAAAAGTCCGATAATTAAAACTTCAATTTATATAATTATATATTTCGGATAAATTCCGTCAACGCTATAAAATTAATAAAAGCATTTTAGACTCATGGATTTATATATGAATAATTTATAAATTATTCATAAATTAAAATGCTTTTATTAATTATTTTATAGCGTTGACGGAATTTATCCGAAATATAAATTGAAGTTTTAATAATCGCACTTTTTCCCTTATTATATTAAATTTCGCCCGTTTGAACGGTCCTTCATTTATTGTTGACCTCTTTATTCACTCCCCGCGGTTTAATCTCGGCAGGGTTCGAAGAGTGTCGTCGTCAAAGCGACCTCCTCAAATGCCCGCTCTGTCGCAGTGAATGGGAACACTCTATCCCGCCACCTCCACCGCTACCACCTCCGCCCTCGACGACAACCTCCAGCGCCACGATGGTGGACCAGCACCCGCCCCCCTCGCGAAGGTCGCATCACCATCACCGGCACCATCAACAACTGGACGACCAAGACTACCGCAGTTGGGTGGACAGTTTCTCGCTGGCTGTTGCCGAGAACCTGATCTCCTCGGTGTGGGACCAGCGAGAGGCCGCGTTGAGACAGGTCGCCCAGTTGACAGCTCGGGCTGTGCTCGAGGGCAAGGACGTGATTGGCTCGTCGTTGGACCAGTGCCCGCGGGTCAGGGACGCCTTCAAGATTGTCTGCCGACTGCTGGACGATCTCGTCTATAACGTCTTCGTGGCGGCATTGGTGAGGCTCTCCAATCTTGCCTAAATGTATCAAACCGGAGAAGATTTCTCTTTGTAATCACGGGTTTATAATTGAATCGTCCTACCCAGCACCACACTTGTTCACCTATTTATTGTACAATTAACAGCACATACCGAGTCGTAGACTTTGCTTGTTGACTTTAGTCTAACACACACTGAGACCGCTTTTCCGTTAATCCAACCCCCTTCTAGAGAGAATTGTCGGCTTGGTTCATCATTTCCGCTAGTCAGCCGGAAAATACGCTTCGATCGAGTTTATTTTGTCTGCGCAGGGAGGGGGGGGGGTGATGTACTCTAAAGAAAACTCGTAGGCCAAGTCGGTGGTAATCAATAGCTCGATTGATCTTATTTTTAAGAGGAGAGTGTTACTTTTTTATTGCTCTGTTTGAAGGGTTCGCTTGTAATGTAGAGCACATGACACAATCACTGCACTTTGATTTGATATTAATTGAACTGTGCGTGTGTCTGTCTGTCGTAAAGCTATTAGGTTCAACAGTGTCACCATGACAACCCTGTTGTTGATCATGTGACGATCTGACCAAGTCGCTTGCTGCATGATCACGTGCTGTTTTGACTGTGTGACAACTTAGCTATAGGAAAATTAAAGTCATATCTGGAGTTTGTTGTTTCACAGTTCAACTTTCAATATCGTTTCACGGTAGGTACAACTTTGGATTAGGCGCGCGATGATTTGTGTGGGAGGAGAGACGAGCTAGAGAGGCAGTGAAAGGGATGAGTCATCGATGCCTCGAGCTCTTTCCCTGGATCTTCGCTGTGATTCATTCTCTGGGGGCTTCTTTGTCTAGCAGGCAGGCAGGCAGGCGATGGCTTGCCTAACCCAGACAAGTATTTATTTATCTTGAAAGCAAGGAACGAGCATCTTTGAAGGCAATAAAATATGAAACTCCGGCAGGTTGCCTTCAGTTCTAAATATGAATGATTTATCTAACCCATTGGCTTATCTGTGACAGTGAGGTAATAAAGCCACATTTGCATACCATAGTGTTTGTAAGACAAGGAGCAAATAAATGTGAATACCATGAGTCATTAGTCATTAATTTTGTCAAAACGGCCATATATTTATTTAATACTATACACACACACTACAACACTATACAGTATGCCATAACACACGATACAAAGAACTAACTATCACTGAGGGGGGAGGGAATTTCAAAAGCAATTATACCAGAGGAGATAATTCCTCCAGTGGGGTAAATTATTAACTTACATTACTCTCTCTTTCCCTTTCTCGACGGTTTGTGTGAGTTAGCTGCTGTGGGAATATTAATTATACGCTTCAATTGTAGTTCTTATTAATATCACGTCTTTCCTCTGTTTCATAAAGTTGACCTTTAGTTTACAGAACACACAAAGAAAATGTTATTTTCCGATAGTTGAAGAATTTCCCGCCACAGTGAAATTGTTTGTTAATTGAAATAATTTCATT
>JAUZNC010059170.1:0-10434 GCA_034780395.1 Vannuccia rotundouncinata
TAAAACATATCGAACAAATTACTATCAACCTTTAAAAAGTACACCTCTTAAAAAACGACGGTCTCTAGCTCCCTTACCCTACCCTATTATAGTTGTTGATATGTTTTTCTTTTGATATCTTTCAACAATTTAAGAAAACAATTAAAACGATTAAAACAGTTAAAATGATCTTGTAGGTATAATAGATTATATTATTACAGTTGTTGATATGTTTTTCTTTTGATATCTTTCAACAATTTAAGAAAACAATTAAAACGTTTATTAAACTCCGTTTATTTATTATGAGTGTATCTCTTATCTTTCCACTAAAATTTAACCTAAAATATTATTTTAAAAATTTAGAAACGATTGATAACAAATTATATCGTAATGGAGTTAAATTGAACAGAATGACTTTCCATTAATTTAAAATTTAAAATATGTTTCTTATACAGTACTTTATTAGCATTTATTCTACGTTCGATTATATTTGTATATAACATGAATATATAAATCCATTTAACATGCATATAAACTATTCTCAAATAATTATTCGACAACACAAACACCATTAGCAGCTTATTAAAGCACTAGGCGCATTGATATTCAACAGCACAAAGCGCCCTCGTTGTCTAACAAGCATTATCGATTTTCCTTTACAATTTCAAGCAAAGTAACGACAGGGAATCCTACTGGTGTAGCGTCTATTCTCTATATAGTCTCTGATCTAGGTAGGTAAAATATGTTCCAAGACAGAATTCTAAATAAAAGATGCCTTAAACAATTTTAATTTGAATAATTAGTATATTATAAAATATAATATCACTGATTATATTTATATTGAAATTAGAATTGTAACATTTTGGAAATGTTATATTTGATCTCTTAGGATGGTGTTTATTTGAAATTCTCTCCCAGAATGTGTTTTACCACCGCTTAAATTCAACACAAATTTCATTGTTAAAAAAAGTGTCGGCCCTCTTTTAATTATCATATTTTCTTTTAATGTTTAACCTGTTATTACAGGTAAATATATAATTCAAAACAAAGACATAGACATCCTATTATATAAATGCACTATAGTTGGAATATGAGCATAGACCATGCTGTATATTCTATAGAAATGCCATAGTGCTGTTGATCTCTATGACCAGGTGCATAGGCGTTACACCTGGGTGTGACACTATTGTAACATTTGTGTGTAGTATCTGAGCAAGTGTAATGTTTGCCCATGCCTCAGATAAAATTAGAAAATTTAAGCTATGCAACTAAAATAAGGTATGTGAAGTTATGATCTATACAGTACACTCAAACCAGAAATGTGTAGTTATATTGTTTATAAATTATATTTTAACTGCATGTGTATTTTCATATGTGTTGGGGGAGGCCGTAAATATTGATAAAAATATTGACAAAAGAATACAATTGAAGGGGAGTCAGAATTGGTATAATGACTGTATACATACTTTATGGATGGCCCCTAATATAAGCTATTATATTTAAATTATTAGTATATCAGTTTTGATATTCAGTCAGTCTAATTTATATTAAACCAATTTCACTGCAGGGTTTCCATGCCCCCTTTGATATCAGATTCCCCCCATCCTAGAAAAAAGTATTTGGTTCTAGAAAAAAATCGGATGCCAAGTATTACTTTTTTATGAAGTATTTATAGGCTTTTATGGTTTCTTAAAAACTATATTTTTTGAACAACTATAGTATACTATAGATAAACCATTTATTTATTAACCGATTATATAATAGAATCTTTTATCAATAGCTTGCAAACCATCTAAATGGATAGGAAATATTTTAATAAACTAAGTGAAATTAAATCAAAATGATTAAATTAAAAGTTCAATAACATTAAATAAATGTTATTAACACTGACAAAGATATATCTGACTAAATTT
Source organism: Vannuccia rotundouncinata (assembly GCA_034780395.1). Lineage (NCBI taxonomy): Eukaryota > Metazoa > Platyhelminthes > Proseriata > Coelogynoporidae > Vannuccia > Vannuccia rotundouncinata. The sequence continues at coordinate 1,893 of JAUZNC010059170.1, forward strand.
ACATTGAAAAATATTTCAATAACTGATTTTGATATAACTTATGACCATCCACTCCATATATATAAATATTTTTTATATTAATATATCTTTTCCAATGCAGAATTTTATGTTGATCACAATATTACCTTTTCATGCTATTCTTTTCTATCAAAATCAGCAAAATAGTGTTATCTAATGGAATTTTGTATAAAAAATATCAACAAAATTATCATTTTTTCAAAATCAGGGCCTATTTTATAAGTGAAAGCTTATTAAAACAAAATTGAGTATTAATTCATATGAAAGAAAATTGTTTCTTCTTTCATTTGGGTTTTACAGTATGAAATTTGATGAAGATATAACTGATTTATTAAAAATTTAACTGATTTTTACTACAAATACTATAAAATGGTCTCAGAGCCCTGTAGTAAAAGGCCACTGTTCTAAAAGATGGAGGATCTCTCTGTAGATCTGATGTTTTGACAGGTGAGCTTAATATTTCATTATAATGTGCTCAGTGCTCATAATATAATCGTACTCATTTTTATGATTATACAAACATGTTTGTATGTTTAGCATGAATAGAATAGTTTCTTATATCGTTTTTATCAAGGTATACTATCCATTATATTTATTTATATAATTCTTACAAACCTACAAATAATTGTTTTTGAAGAAGTTTTGAATATAAAGGTGGCATATATACTCACTATATTTTATTTAATATTATTTTATGTGAATTATATATATTAAAAGTACTAAATAATGTATGTATTCGTTTTCTTGAAAGTAATTATCTGTAGAAATTCTAATACAGCCTGTTGCAAAGCTTTACATTTATTTTCATTTATGAAACAGAGTGGCCACCTGTCCAACAGGTGGCTAAAAATGAGCCAACTTTAAGTAACTATCTATCTCTAATTAATGTATGAATTTTTTTCATGCAAGTAATTTATGTTTGTCAGTTTTATATTGTTTATATATTAAAGATACACATATGGAGGACAGTGGCGTCGGTTCCCCTGTTTTTGATGGAGAAGCTGAGAATGTTCGTTCAACTGACAACACTGAGGATGAGGAATCAACCAGTCAAGCTTATGAACCTGTCAGGCAACCGTCGTTGGTGTTTTTTTTTTTAGTTTTTATATCAATCACAGAGCTATGTATTATTGGTTAACCATTCTTAATGAAGAGGGTGTTGATGTCCCTAGATCAGTGTATATGTTAAGAAAGTTGCATGCTGTATCTTGGAAAATTAATATTATTAAGTCATCTTTGCAATGTGGTTGGCAATTAGCCTAAATGTCAATTTTCGATAACATTAAATATTGTTTATCAAATAAGCTCTTAGTACTGACCAATTTGTATAATGATATACATATCACCTTGAATGTTGATGGACTTCCACTGTTTTGTAGCTCACCAGTACAGGTATGGCCCATTTTAATGTCATTCCGAAATTTTTCATTTAAGAAACCATTACCAGTTGGTGTTTATGTGGGTATAAGTAAACCTAACTTCAAAAATGTTGTTTCTAAACTACATGATGAACTCTTACTTTTTAAAGAATATGTTTTTGTTGATGGTTTTCATATCTGATATGAAAACCAGCTAGCTTTGAGCGCTCCTTTTCAGTCAACAAACAAATGTCCACCACCAATTTGCAGCCAAACAAGCTTGTTGCTCGATGCCTTGTGAAAGATCACACCATATCTGTTAGTGGCATTGATAATGTCGCCATCTCTAAACAGATGATGGACGAGGTAGCCATGTCCAACCGCAGGTATAAGGATTACCTACTGAAGAAAAGATATCAAAGGACAAAGTTACTGCTATCACCAAAAGAAAAGTTGACCAAGAGGAACTGACAAGTCTTATGAAACGACACAAGTCCTTATCAACGGATTTACAGCACCTTGAAGATCGGGCCTTCTCATTGTCTGAGCAAGGAGCCAATTCCAATTCAACAATACTGTTTAAGGAGGCACATGCCCTCACAGACCAGACGCGTGTTATGAAGACATCTATTGAAGATCTCACCAAAAGCATAAAGCAAAAAGAACTTGATCCACAATCCCAATAGTGTGCTAATAATAATTGTGTATTAACTATGTACATATATACTCGGACTAGTATAAAATTACATAATAATATAAACATGTATCTTCAGAATATTGGTTTCTTTATGTAATTCGTTTGTAATATATAGATAAGGTTTTTTATATAGCATTTTTAGTAAAATATTTTGTATTAGCCAAGTTGTGTTATAAAAAGTTGTATTAGCCAAGGTGTGTTTTTCTACCATATAGCTTAATTCCATAATTAATGATTGAGCATTATAAGGATTTATTAATTTTTTTAATATATGATAAGCTGGTTTTTAAATTATCTTGAATGAAAAGGCCTAGATATTTAGTTGATATCTCTTGTTTTATTAATGAATTATCAATTACAAGTTTTTCAATAATAGTATGTACTGTCTACTGTTTAAAATCCACAAAGGTTTTTCTTATATTTTACTGTAAAAATCGTGAAAAAACGGGAAAAAGTAGGGAATTTAGTTTGCGATTCAAGGTGGGGACCCTGATATCAAATTAAGTAATATTATTTTTGTTTGTGATGCACCTGCAAGAGCTTTCCTTCAATTTGTTAAGGGACATTTGGGATATAATGTATGCCCTTATTGTCGTATTGAGGGACAATATTCCCATGTATTTAAAAAAAGTTTTTTTTACATTTAGCGACAATTATGTATCTCGAACAGATCAAAACTATGAGCTTTGCCTAGAAAACAATCAGCATTCTTTGTCTCCATTAGCTAGTATTGTTTCTCTAAAGTCATCATTCCCTCCTGAGTACATGCACTTAGTATGTTTAGGCATTATGTGGCGTCTAATCCAAACCTTTTTCTCTGTTCAACATGGTAGATATCACTGTTATTTTTCGAAGAGTTTTAAGGAGCGCCTTTAAGACCATATTGCATTATTTAAAAGGATGTTGTCACAGAACACCATAGTATCTCAAACGAGGTAAATAAAATTTAATTCTTATTGTGTGCTACACTGAGCATAGTACAAACCTCGTTTATGTGTTTTGTTCCAGTTCAAGCCCAAAGTGCTAGTGGCGTTATGTCTAGGTTCAAATGCTTGTTGGACATAGCTGCCACGAATGGACTCAATATTGAGTCAAATGAAGGTATGTATCACATCCCTTTTTATATTTTGTTTAATATAAATTCATTGATATTTTAGGTTTAGTAATAATATTTTAGGTATATTATGGTTTAATAGGTCAGTATGATTAACCATATTATTACGCTAATATTAGATCGATATATGACATATCTGAAGTATTTTTATAAGTTCATTTTTAGCATTGATTCAATTTGGCTTTATATAATAGGTATATTATTATCATTGTTATCAGTTTTTTGTGTACCAGTTATTTATACCATATGTCTATATACCTTTGTTTTGTTTCACATGGCTTCCATTTTAGAAACAATATATACCCATATAATTTTGTCTATCAGCCATATATTATACATTTTTTTTAGCTATGCTGTTTTTTATGAGCGAGCTCATGCAAGACAATGCGTCCTTGAGGGCAGAAATGAGTGGCTTAAAGAACAGTATCAGATCAATGGAGGCCAGGCTTTGTGAGGCTTTGCCAAACCCCACTACTGCCTTTAAGGAACCCATTTTCGCGACAGAAGACGAGTATTTGGACTTGGAAAACTATCCTTAAGATCTGGTATTTATATATTATATATATGTAGATTGCTTATACAATTAATTTAGATAGAAAGTTAAATGAATAAAATATCGTCTGGTTTTGCCGACTTCCTTCTTGGATTACAGCTTGGAAATTACGGATCATGAAAATGTTATATTTTTCTTTGTCATTCAGGTTCAGTTGTATAAAAAGTTTGTGCCAAGGACTCCTTTAATATCAAAGATTGTTTAAGTAGTTCTGGTGTGTGCATAATATATTATGTATCAACATATATTTTTATAGCTACACTCATATTTATTTAAATACATCAAAATAATATCATAGTGAAGATGGATTGCATTATGTGTTGGAAATGTTGTCCGGGTTGTAAACTGGAGAATACATAGTAAACGTAATTGAAATAATAAATCATCTGGGGTCCAGTTTAGCGGTTCTCTCGCTTTATCTAATATACTTATATAAAGAATTGGAAGAAAAGATGGGGAAAGGAAATAATTCTGATTTGGCCGACTTGGAGTGCATCTAATTAATGTACCTATTGTATCTAACTATTTAATGGCGTGATAATTATTTTAAATTACGAGAAAACGTTTAATTTAAAAGAAATCATTTTTTAAGATCGTTGCCTCATTTTCAATTGGACAAGATAGTTCAATCCGTTTCATTTTACAACAAAAATAATAATTATGTAGTATATTAAAAAAATATTTTTTGTTTTTAATATTTTGAAATCTGCTATACTATTATTTCTATGTATGTATATGGAGCTTCATTCTGATCGACACGTAGCCACTTAGCCATTTTCTTAGCCATTCACGTAGCCACTAAGCTTTTAGAGAGTGTTTACCCAGTTAATTGCAATGTATTAATTTGTGCCTAAAAACGTATATAAGGTTCTATGTATACATATAGATTATATGTTACATTTCCTTAACATCTGTTCAGTTAATACTGAATGTTTTCAAATACTTTCAGCTCCCATTCATGAAACAACAAGGCGGTTCTAACCTGAAAGACCATGTGAAACGGGTCGTAAACAAACTTTTACCTGTTGAGATACAGAGAAAGGTCAACAGGACTGAGGGCTATGGGAAGATGAAATTCCACCCCCATTTGGAAACAACTAATTTCCAGAAATTTTCTAACTTTTTATAGACTGTTGATTGACCTTATATCGAAAATTGTACACGACCACATTATGCAATAGGAAATTGTTTATACTTTTATACTGTTTTCTGCTTTAAAAATAAATGTTTATTGTTTCATTTAAACAGTTTTTTCTAAAAAGTATTACCAAATTCAGCCAATCTTTATTATTTCTTTCAATACAATTCGGTATGAATTTCATATTATATGTAATATTTAAATAAGTAAATAGTTGTGTCAAGACAGTAATTAACAATAGATATTTTTGGAATCGTTCAAATATTGGCCATCTATAAATTTCGAAACTGTAGAAGTTTCTGTCTTTTTCCTTTGTCATTATTTATGCTTAGGATCATTTCATGAGAACTTAGACCACTCTTCAATACGTAATAAAACGTATATTGTAATCTTTATATTTGACACAAACAACATACATGTAGAATTTTTGTGTTATACAAAACAAACTATATGCATACTAATTTGGGGTACTTGTATGAATTTGAATATTGTGTTATAAAATTTCAAAAAGACATTAAATGTCATTGTTTTATTCACGTTTGTATTATGTGACCATTTTTGGTTATATTTGTTTCAATGCACTTATTTCTTTTATCGCTAAACATATATCTGTGCACTGAATTTGTTTTCATATATACAAAGTATCTATGTATATGTAAATATCTACCCTTTATCCTACTCCCGATTCAGAATCGTCACAATGTCTCTTCCCTAACGAGACTGCGTTAGTCATTTTTCTAAAAAAAATCGATTGATAGAAGTGGCGGTTGCCTCGAGAGGGTGAAGACGAAAGAGTCCAGAAAAGGGGCTCTTGTGTCCTTGGACGTGGATGAACTTTGATGACTTTTTTATATTACCTATCTACTTCTACCAAAAACTTTTTATTATACCCATTTATTTACCTATCATTTTAATCAATACATTTAATTTTGGTTACTAGTAACTAGTACTTCATTTATAGATTACAAAGGTATTTTTTCTTTTTAAAATACTACTTGCTTAAAGCAAGTAGTATAGCATGGCTTTTTTAGTTGGGTGGTTAGCCACTAGTGGACCACTTGAAATTTTTGCAGACAGAGTCACTATTGGATACGTAGTGATTAGCCACTAGTGACCCATTAGAACATTTTACGCCGGGTTAAACTTTCTTAATCATAGCTCTGCATGTGCATTTATTTCTAATGTACACTCTGACTTACCTGATAAGGAAAATATTGCTCCACCTGACAATAGTAATGTTAGTGATTCTAACAGTAGTCAGTCTTCTTCAACTACCTCAAACAGTACCACAAAGAAGAAATAGACACCAACTGAACCGGGCAATCTTCAAAAAAAGTTATCTGTACAAAACAAAATTATAGAGGAACTTAAGGGCATCAAAAAAAGCTGTGAGGAAAGACAAAACTAATGTTTTAGATGTCGGAATCCGTGTAAATTCTGAGCCTGTCCTATTCAATTGGGAGAATTTAGTGTCTTTAGGTTCACGTAATTTAGATTCTACAGCTAATGGTATTTTTTTTAGCTCGTCATTTTCTCTCAGATGATGAATTAGCAGCAGGAATGTTGTCACCTACTAGAAGTACTGGCCGTCCACCACAATCTCCTAGCAGGAGTAAACTTTTTGAGCAGTCAGTGCGGAACATATTTGGGAGTGGTGACAATTTACCGCTTTAAATTTCTGCAGCTAATCAGCTGGGGAATGATATAAAGAGAGGGCGATGAAAGCGAAAGCAGAATTTATGAATTATTGCATTTAATTTGGACACTATAGACATTATTTGTAGCTTATTTATTTACCTATCATTTTAATCAAGAATACATTTAATTTTGGTTACTAGTAACTAGTTCTTTATTTATAGATTACAAAGGTATTTTTTCTTTTTAAAATACTACTTGCTTAAAGCAAGTAGTATAGCATGACTTTTTTGGTTGGGTGGTGGTTAGCCACTAGTGGACCAATTGAAATTTTTGCGGACACAGCCACTATTGGATACGTAGTGATTAGCCACTAGTGACCCATTAGAACATTTTACGCCGGGTTAAACTTTCTTAATCATAGCTCTGCATGTGCATTTATTTCTAATGTACACTCTGACTTACCTGATAAGGAAAATATTGCTCCACCTGACAATAGTAATGTTAGTGATTCTAACAGTAGTCAGTCTTCTTCAACTACCTCAAACAGTACCACAAAGAAAAAATAGACACCAACTGAACCGGGCAATCTTCAAAAATAGTTATCTGTACAAAACAAAATCAAAAAAAGTTGTGAGGAAAGACAAAACTAATGTTTTAGATGTTGGAATCCGTGTAAATTCTGAGCCTGTCCTATTCAATTGGGAGAATTTAGTGTCTTTAGGTTCACGTAATTTAGATTCTACAGCTAATGGTATTTTTTTTAGCTCGTCATTTTCTCTCAGATGATGAATTAGCAGCAGGAATGTTGTCACCTACTAGAAGTACTGGCCGTCCACCACAATCTCCTAGCAGGAGTAAACTTTTTGAGCAGTCAGTGCGGAACATATTTGGGAGTGGTGACAATTTACCGCTTTAAATTTCTGCAGCTAATCAGCTGGGGAATGATATAAAGAGAGGGCGATGAAAGCGAAAGCAGAATTTATGAATCATTGCATTTTGGACACTATACACATTATTTGTAGCTTATTGTATTCTCTGATTGGTTGGAAGCGTTGCTCTGGCCTAGTGATATGATCAAGACAATGTATGTATAATGCTGTAGTACTTTCAAATTATATTCTTATATGCTTATTGTGTATTCATATGTTCCGAGCCTTTGCCTCAAAAAAGGACCGCTTGGACCACTTTCTGGTACCATATTTGGAAGATGTGCAGTATCAAAATCTTTACAAGATATTCACTAATGTATGTACAAATTATTTTTGGTTTTTGTAATTTGGAATTTCTGAGGTTCTCCCACATTAATATCGCTCATTTTTTATTTTTACAGCCCTCCTGTTTCTTTGCAGGACAGGCGCAGTCGAGAGAGGTTTTTCCGTTAACAAAGAAGTCATTATCACCAATATGGAAGCACAATCAGTTGTGGCACAGCGACAAGTTTATGACGCAGTACAGTACATGGGTGGCATTGAAAAAGTTCACTTCACTAATCGCCTTTTGGGTTCTGTCAGAGGTGCATGTTCAGCTTACCGCTTAGAGTTGGAGCAACTGCAACAACAACAATCTAAAGCTAAGGCAAATGAGGTGAGTGAATACCTAACTACAGGCTTATACCATATGCGGTATTTGTACCCGCTATCCATATGTAATTTATTCTTTGTTTCTGTAGGCCCAAAAGAGAAAAATGGAAGATTATAAAATGAATCCATAATTGCTGCAGATGAAGCAGAATTGAAGAAGAATTGGTTGTTATTGTTCAAAAGCAATGCTCTGTGGAAGAAGGCAATGAATCATTCTTTAGAGATTCAAGTGTTGGACAAAAAGATTGTTGAATTGAAGATGTTGATTGATTGATGTTTACATATAATATGTGTTGTATTACTATTCAGGGGGTCGTTTCTCGAAGCTCACGCAAATCGCAGCATGCAAGTTGCAAACTTACCACTATCGTACCATCATGATGAAAGAGTGTTTCTTGATACTCTGGTAAAGCACTCATAAACTGTAGCTTTTCCTATTGGTCGAC
>JAUZNC010059171.1:0-10434 GCA_034780395.1 Vannuccia rotundouncinata
TCCATTATCTCATCTCTTCATTGTCTCATCTCTCCATTATCTCATCTCTTCATTGTCTCATCTCTCCATTATCTCATCTCTTCATTGTCTCATCTCTCCATTATCTCATCTCTTCATTGTCTCATCTCTCCATTATCTCATCTCTTCATTGTCTCATCTCTCCATTATCTCATATCTTCATCATCTCATCTCTTCATCTCTCTCCAGGAGGCCCCTCAGGCAAGTTCCTGGCAGCCGGAGCATCTGCCACTGTCATGTTGACTCCCGACGATCGGTCAAAACAGGACTCTGATCTCGTTGTTGGCGGAGTGAAGCCCGAGGTAAGTCTCCTGCTTTCTCTGCAATCTTGGGGTGATCTCTCTCCTTAATTAAACTTAGAGTGGCGAGTGTCGGTTCTTGGTTAACAGAACCACTATGCCCCCTGGGACCTTTTGTTTCCACGCTAGATGGAGTAGGCTCGAGTAATTTATTGGATTGCCTGCCCCAAATCTCTATTCAAAGCTGTCTAAGACTAACTGTTTTGTGGGCGTCGAGTTCCCAGTGGAATATTTTTCACGGATGCCATTTCACAGGCAATTCAATTCTGAAGAGGAGAAAATATGGTGATCACGCATATTTACTGTTCCTTTCATTATACCAAGGGCAGGCTGGCAGAGAGGCTTCTTGTAGAAGGAACTTTGGTCTCTTCTCCACGCTATGGTTCTTAGTATTGAAAATAATGTGTATTTGAGCGAGTCTGTACCTCCTCTCTTCATTAAAATATTGATCGCTAGGGCACAGAGCATTGCAGAGTCCGCTGTTTGTTCCATTGAAGAATAAAGCCTCCCTCCAGGCATTTACCGACAAGGCAAGAGGAGGTTCCAAAGCGCACACAGGAAGGTATTATAACATTTGCTGCAGATAAAAAATTAAAAACAACTCGTATATCTGCAATTAGACTTGACGAGAAAAAAGTGATTTATTTTCCATCCAATTATCTCAATGAATGACGCGGGAATTACTGCTGCAGATATTCCTGTTGTGTGCTGTAGATATTATTGCTCGATGCGAAATGCGCTCAACTTGGTGATAATGACTACATTTTGGGTGGAAGAAAGCAAAAACTAATTTTAATATAATTATGTTTTTTACTTCATTTATTCCTATGATGGTATGATGTGCTGGCAATTCTTTTTTTGCGATAACTAATTTCCGATGTGGAAGATTCGGTTTATTGTGTTTTATAAATTTTAATAACGTATTTTTTATGAGGGAATGAATATTCTATTTTGTACATTCGTTCTACTTATTATAAGAAGTGAAGATTCAGTCTACAGATTATTCAACAATTCTGAGCAGATATATATTTTTAATTAATTTGAGATATACAGTTTGCTGTCTGTGTTTTTGTTCATCCAGCTTATAATTTAATGTAAAAATAGTTAAAAGAATAAAAAAAGAAAGAAGCCTCCTGAGTTAGATGTATGAGCGAACAATAAATCCCCTTTATATCGCTGGTCAGTCAATTAATTTCCGCTATAGTCCCTCGGGATGAGCTCTAGACACTCCAGTCTTCTCAACACTTCCTCACACCCTGAAGAGACAGCAAACATTTGACAGACGAATTCGTGTGTTTACCAATTAACAGTTGTTCACATGACCCCGACAACCGTTCAGAACCATCTACATAAAGCTGCTGTTTTATACAAGAGTATGTTTGCCAGATTGAACACCCAGCTTCCATCTTGGGTGGGTATTGATTCCTCTTGTAGAAGGAGGTTTTAATAGTTTGGTTTCAAATTTAGAAAGAAAACAATAAATTATATAAATGTAATAATAATAGACTGGACTGGTCTCACGTTGGTTGTCATTACAATTCTCCTTTTCTCGCTTGTCTGCAGGATGAGACGTTGTTGCGCATGAAGATGGGCAAATGTGCCACCCTAGACCGTCGATACCAAAGAGGTGGCCCCCAGGACATCTGCAGTGAGTCTTGTTTCACATTTATCATCCTACTTTTGAAGAGAGAGAATTATATTGAATTGACCTTGAATTTAGATAAATTTAATTGTACAACTTGTTCAAACAATATAATTACTTAATCTATAAGAAACCGGGTAATTCTCCTCACAGAATTATCTGTTTTCACCACAGTCATGCATTGAACCATGTCCATCTTCATCCTCTATTCAACAGCCAATTACCAGACCCTGGACAGCCTCTGTCTAGCTTCCACCGCGGCCCGTTATGCCGTGTGTGACCCTGCGCTTCTTGCACAGCAGCAGCACCAGCAACACACCTACTATGAGATCTCGTTACCACAGCAACAACAGCTCGACCTGCAGTCGGCCGGCAAAGGGATGACCTTGGGCCACAACATCTACAATCCCGGGAGTCCTGGCAACGAGGACTTAGACGGTGAAGGAGGTGACGTAGGCAATGGTGAGTCATCGGGTCTTGACCAATCACGGAGTTGTATGACGTGTCCATCCAATAGGAAACTTTCCTATAAACAGGATAAACTCTACGCCCCTCAGAAGTATTCTTATGCGGCGTACAGAGAGGCCAGCTTTGTGTGATACCAAATGTTCACTAAAATTGTGTCGTTTCTGAGAAATTAAATAACAAAATCTTTTTCATTTTTGTATATAATTTAATGTCACTATTTATGTTATCCTTTAAAACAAGGGAACAATGGCATATTTTTGTTTACTAATTTAGATGGCAACATACTTGTTGACTTTACATTATTTATAGGACGGTGTTTTGCAGAGTATTGTTCACCAGTAAACAAATTGTCTATTGAGGTCAATGCATTTATCAAATTTAATCTAAAAAATGGATGTATAAATATTTAATTGTTTTGTTATGAAAAGAATCTACTCACAGTTAGTGCCTCAAACGATAATTTATCATTACAAAAATGTTTTATTCACAATTGAAACTATCAAGATAAACAAAAGTAATCACTCTCCTCTTCTCTCTCCTCTCTTCTCCTCTTCTCTCTCCTCTCATCTCCTCTCTCCTCTCCTCTCCTATCCTCTCTTCTCCTCTTCTCTCCTCTCCTCTCATCTCCTCTTCTCTCTCCTCTCCTCTTCTCTCCTCTCTTCTCCTCTCTCCTCTCCTCTTTTCTCACCTTAACTCTATAATTGTGAACTTAAGATAATCGATAATAACAAACTATTATTTTTTTCTGATTCGTGTTTCTTCAGTTATAAACACAACTACATTTTTTGTATTTTGTATAATTATTATGTGGGACAGAATCTTAATTAATATTTAATATTGATAATATATTTATTAATAAATAATATTAATAATGTCTATATTTCAATTTATTCATGTGAGTATTATTCCTGAATTCAAATTCAAATTCTGATAATCTTTATATTATTTGAAGAATTAATTCTACTTAAAAATCAATTAATTTCTACTCTATTACAATGCAGTGATATCACAGGTCTTCAAATAATTCCATTGTGTATTGTTCAAATCATGTCTTATACAACTTTTGTATTTTTTTAATTATCTGAATATTTATCATAATTTCAACAATATTAATTTTGGTAATTATAACATATTTAAATGACATATTTTTATACTTTGCAACGTGTACAGTGACTTATTTTGTTTTGACGATGGTGTCATTCCACATTTTTATTCATCCAGAAGAAATCATTTTGTACAGATCCTAATCATTCTTGTAACTCTGTATTAATGCCATATATTTGTTATACTCACGATGGATATTTGTTGAAATAAAATACATCATGTATTGATTAATAATCTATATTATTGTTTTATTTCGAACTTTTGAAGTAGAAAACTTATAAATAATAAATTTCTAATTACATTATTATTATGTAAAACAGACAATTAATAAAATGAGGTTTATACTGTTCACTTATTTGCATTATTCTACTCGCATAATCTGAATTTTATTAATTATTTCATAAATTGAGCTTTACTATCGCGCATATTTCACAGCTGTACAGGTAATCCTAGAATATACGGCTGTTTATATAGCTGGTTCTTTTTATGTCATATTTATTTTATAGAAGGCCAGATAATTAACCAATGTGAAAGTATACCTGTCAATCAGTCATGCTCATATTAAATCAAGTCAGAGTTAATTATGACAAAGCCCTGGTGATCATACTATTTGTATCTTAGTTTTCTAAAAACACCTTTATCAAAAGAGAATAATTAATATTAGTGTCAATTAGAAAATGCAAATGCAACACAAACTAGTTTATTGGACGTAATTAATGTCGTATATGTAATATAAAGTGAATGATTTCATGTTGCCTGCACCAATTCTTTTAATATATGTTTTAAATATAATACTATTTGCCATTAATTTCGGTTTCGTAGGCGTTGTATTTGATACATCATTAGGACAATTTCATTGAATCTAAAATATTGAAGAATTATTAAATATCTGCAGGAAGGTGCTTTAGTAACTATAATATTTCTACCGTTATATTTAGTTCAAGTTGAGGAAACAGAAATACATTTCGTAGGTTTAAGACGGCAACAAATGCTTAATTAACATCAAACATATCACATGATATATCTCATTTTATTAAAAAAAGAACATCTCAATTTAATGAAACATATAGAAAAAAATTAAATATGACAATAAGCAAACACCTGTGTCGGCAAAATAGATTTTCCTCGTGTGAATTAATGCTGTAGAATTCTTTCAATGAAAAGTGGCCTTTATACAAATTATTTGCTGGTAAACAATATTTTGTTAGCTTCCACAGACATCCAGCTTCGAGGCTATTTGGTGCACAAATTCATTACCAGAGCCAAAAAGCGCGCTTCTTTCGAGTTGATGATAAACACAAACATTTTGAAAGCCTTGTACAAACTCTGAAGAGCACGTTTTTCTCTGCTTAATAGTTTTTTCTGACACTGAAAATTGTCAATGTGAGTAAATATTAAGTTATTCGATAAACTGAAGCAGCCTTAATTATATCGAACATTTGTTCAATTGGAAATACTTTCTAACCAACGTTGTGTGTTTGGATACAAATATTCCCGCATATATCAATTAGTAAATAAATTGACACAAAATCCAGCATAAAAATAAACAATGTCAAGTTGGAGACGATCCGCTTATATAATCTTCATTTAGTCAATATTTTATAAGCGGCATATTTGTATATCATCTGTTTTTAAGACTAAATCACATTTTATACATTTACGGAGAAATAATGAAAATAGTTTATTTTTTATGTATTTAATACGTCTTTTAATCTTTTATTAATATTTTAATATATTGTACAGTGGAGAATTTATTGTATAACGTTTATTTTTTGAATACTCATAACTGAGCGATTTATGGAATTATACTTGCTAAGTAATCAACTTTGTGAAAAAAACCTATTGATTATATTTGACTATATTTTTCAAGAAGTTATTACACAAGTCACTTGTATGAATTTTATTAATCAAATGAAATGTTTGCAAAAAATATGCTTGTATATATATAATAATTAATCTCTTTTTGACATTCTCGAATGAGTTATATTATAGGATGGATGTCATTTGTTAAGGCAGGAAATGAAAAGTTATTTCATAATGTGGAAATAACAATACGTGTTTTAGACTAATGTTGAATTCATCAACGATTCAATTAAGCCCTATTATTGAAAGAATTAACAATATTTATATATCAACCCCATTACGGCGTGTATATATATGACGACGTTTAGCCATTAGAAAATAGTGAAAACAACTTCTTTACATGATTCGGGAAGATTCACATACAATGGAAAATGCATTAGTAAGTCTGTCTTTACGGTTGCTTCCTACAAAGGCCGAATGATAAAATCTGTAATTATATAATGGATTTCATTAAGACATTGTTCTAGTAAAATCGGCTGGTTACGTTGAACTCGTATAATATATAGTTGTAGAATACTGCAGGTTATCCAAAATCATATATATTATAGGCATACAGTGCCTTTACACTCTTTTGAGAAAAGCTGCTTTACTATCAATATTATCACTTTTTATTAAAAGGACAATCTTTTACAAAGAGCAAATTATCTCCTCTATGTTCTATTAACGCGGTGGTATCCGGAGGAGGGTATATATCTGCATGCCAAAACTGGATCCTGCGAATACGGGTTAGAAGTTATGTATAGAAGAGTGATTTAAATGTGATGAATTATCGACGAAGTTCTCATTAATTTTTTTATTTTTAGAATTTTTTCCGATTTTTTTTGATAATTTCATTCAGTGACACATTAAATTAATAAATATGTTAATATTTGAAAAAATGTATGCTCACTTATTTTTGAAGAGTTACTACAATAATTGTATAGGTTATACTCTATTTATATGCATGAACACCTAAACTTTATTGCAGCATAATTAAGATGTTCAAGTTGTTCACATTTCTGCAACTGTTTTTGTGCAAAAGTATTTTTTTATAATTACAAAAATTAATCTAAAAATATTTTTTTTTGTTATTTCTATAATTATTCCATATTGAAAAAGAACTGATTAAACTTATACTATTTTTTTGTATTTATAATTCACCTATTTATATATTATGATAATAATTTTCTCATGCTATGTAGGTACTACTATAAAATTTACGAGTAATATTAATACAATATATCCCATGAATTAAAATAGACACCCAAGCTTTCGACGTGAACATTCACATAATCATGGAAGTAAAAATTATGCAGAAAGAGATGGTCAATATTAAAAGTGTACAAAAAAGGATTTAACTTCAAGTGAGAACAAATCACTTTATACTATTAACAATGAAATTAGATACATTATTCATAGGCGTCGGAACGTTTTATATTAAGGCGTTACAAATTTTAAATTATTTTAATAATGTTTGAAAATGTCAAACAAAAATAATGTAATCCACATTGAAACAAAACGATAGTTTCTCTATTTTTACAATAATTTTAACATTAGATTGTACAGTTAATAAATTGAGTAACAAATTGAATAGTTTAATAAAAGTTTTCAAAAATGTGACGTGGTCTTTCATTTCTAGACACAAAGTCGGAGGCGATTTCGACAAGATCAAGCAAGCGAATCGGTTCTTTCTTTAAATAAAGTGCAGTGATTCAATCGATTATGTGATATTGTAAATCACAAAAAACGTCCCCCCCACCCCCACCATGTTATTGAGGGATTGGGTCTCCGCGTGACCCCCCCTATTACGACGCCTATGTTATTATTGAAAAACCTCAATTGTGATTAATACATTCGTCATTGTGAAAAAGAAAAAGCTGCATCAACCACACGTCAGATTTAATGTCATCAGATTGGTGAATAATTATAGAGGGATTAATGTTAACTACTTTTTTGTACATTATATATTGTGTATATATCTCTTTCTGTATTCTGTATAAATTCTTTCTCCCATCATTATGCTCCCGAAAGCACCCGGGTGTCTTTTTTATTTTATTTTATCAATAAATATTTTAATTAATGAAGAGGTTTTGATTCATACTTCTGCTAATCTAATTTTGCCTCATCCTGTTCAAGATATTTCAAAGTATTTAAGTTTCAAGTGGAGGAGGACGTGGTCTAAAATATAAAAAAGACATTTTGTGCGTTATGAAAGAGTAGATTGTATAAGCAACGAATAAGCAACGAATGAATCTAACATAATACTGATGTAATTATGCGCTTGAAAATCTGAATTATAAAAAGTTTTAAATATTTTGAAAAACAAAAATAGATTTTTTAATGTTTATTGCGTGTTAAATTACTACAAAAAAGGGGATTTGTTTAGGCTTTTTAACGTTGACCAATAAAACAATTGCATAAATTTATTATATATATTAATTTATTTATTCGTTATGAGTAAATATAATAATTTAATCAATATATAAGTATACCAATTATGACTACTCATAAATTCATCAGTAATATTTAATTAATAAAATGTTTTTTATATTATATTTTATTTATATAATTATTTTATTAAACTTAAAATAACTTGAAATATTTGAAATTCTAAATCCCATTCATAATGACATTCATTAACTTTGTTTATGATTTAATAGTTTACAACGATTTGAATTCCGAGAAGACGTAATTTAATTTTTATATTTTTATTAAAAAAAAACATATTTATTATACAGATGTAGTAGAATTATTGCAGACAGATAGAGTTACATTAATGTTTGTTTCCGTCACCATGAAATAACCATTGTATAATTTGTATACTGTTGTAATGTACGAATTGTTTTGAACATGAAAAAAGGTTTTCCGAAAGTTAGAATAAAATTTCCATATTATTAAGAGTACATAAAGGTTTTACCTAATACAAATATGTCAATATATAACGACTAGACAAGTGAAATGACGATGACAAGTGTAAAATGCTATTTACCTTATACGGAGGGAAGATATTCATCATTAAGATCTATGACCTTTAGTAGGTCTTTCCTGAGATGATCGAACTCACGTGTCAACGTTTGCCGAGTAAAATTTTCCAAGAAATTCGACACAAATTGACGTACATCATCAATCGTTTTTAATTGTATATTTCTCCGTTCAACCTCAATGTTGCGAAACACAAACTTATCTAAGAGGTTCATGTCCGGTGACTACGGAGGTTGCGAAACCCGACTTGCTTTATTGATTTGCAGCAAGGAGCTATTCTGTAATTCGGGCTGTATAGGGCCGGGCATTGTCGAGCTCGAATTACTAGATTTCCTCTGCGACGAATAGCTTTCTGCAAATATCGAACATAACAATGGGCATTGATGGTTTCGTTGCGAGGGAGGACTTCTGAATAATGATTACCAGGTCACCCCTTTCATCTACCCATGCCGGGACATTCTGCGGTGGAGGTAGATCCAGTATATACTCGTTGCTTTTTGTGCACATCTGTAAACGAATTTATTACCTATCTCGCTCTTCTTGTGGAGATCCGGTTTCAGAATGCGCTCTACAAAAGACTTGTGAATTCCAGTTATTTCAGAAATTGCAACCAATGATACATGTGGATCTTCTTCAATAAGCTCCTAAACTTGCTGCATGTTGTCGGGTGTTCTGGAGACTCTGGGACGACTTGAGCCTTGAGTCTTGCCGCTTACAGCTGGTCCTAGCTGTCTTCCTCTTTAAATTCAGCCACCAATTGTCGTACACGCCGTTCATGTATCACATTCTGTTCACCCTAGGCATAGGATAGTAATTCATGTTTTTGCAGGCTCGTTTACCGTTACGTACTATAGTTAATATAATAAAATAACACGATCTGCCTGAAAATAATCAAATAATACTGGTAGAGATGGTTTTGATTTCGATGACATTGAACTGAACGCATTCGTTGGACTCAGTCTCGTCCGTGGTGTCATGAAAGGTCGAAATGAGCCATTGAGTAGCTTTTGGACCGAACAAACAGGGCGACCTTTTATTCCGGATATGATGTCATGTTACCTCTTTTTTTAGCTCATTCAATTCTTGCGCTTCGATTCAAGGAATGATCGACGTCAATGACGAGCTTTAGATCTATTTGGGCCTATTTTTACATCCGGATGGTATCGGGAAGGGGGGGGTGGCGTGGCGGAAAAGCCCACCCTAAAGGTCCACGGAAATTGATTTTAAACTATGTTTCAGATGAGCTATCGCCTTGAAATTTCGTCCAGTTCTTCATCTCCTAATTATATACCAGATAGATACTTCAAAGTTGATGGTGGGCCTCCCATGGACGTCAGGAGAGAATCCCTTGGATTCCTGACACGTAAAATCGACATTTTCATGAAAATAATGGTCTTTTATGACTGAAACAGCTCCAAAGTAAAGTAAAAACTTGAGTATCAACATTTATTATGTAAATGAATGCTATGGCATGTATGGCATTGGCCCTGAGCAGTCGTCGGGTACATCAGGAACTGTTTCTCGGTGGCCTACGACGTAATAAATCAATATATTGACTTTATTTCAACGTCTGTGACATTGTATAATTTACAGAAACTCTTTGCAATAACCTTCTATAACCATCCTGATGCTCCTTCCAGATCCCTGATGGTCAGGAATTAGTCCTTGAGTGGCTAACTCCCAAACGGTTGAACCGATTGATTTTATTTTTACGTCTGTGACAATAAACAGTATAGCCCAACCATTTTCAATACTTATATCAATTATTATAACCTTCTAGAACCTTCTTGATACTCTGTCCAGATCCCTGACGGTCAGGAATTAGTCCTCAGTGCCCAACGACTCAACCGTGCTGTTCCAGAGAGGTATATGATCTTCAGAAGTGTTGCTAAGGCTATAGAAATGATATTATATGACAAATACATCTTCTATTTCCGTATATTGTGATCTACATTAAAATAATCCTTCAAAGAATATCCCCTGAAGGTCAAGATCCTCCTCCCAAACCATCCAGATGGCTTCTGGAGAGTGTCAAATTGATAATATGCATATACTTTCACCACATTGAGTACATTATGA
>JAUZNC010059173.1:0-46373 GCA_034780395.1 Vannuccia rotundouncinata
TTAATTAAGGTTGCCGATTCAGACAAATATTGATATGATATCAATAGTTGTAATGATTTGTTGAAAGGTTTTATAAGTGTTGTGGGTTTTATATTAATAATGATTTAATTATAAATAAAATATAACCGCTTACAGAATCAAGTCATTAGAATTCTGTCGATTTAGACGTTAAAGAATACCTTATTACTAATATATAAGAAAGCATGAATGCACCCTTTTTATATAAATAATATTTAAAATTTTATTGTTTTTATTTTGTGTATATTACTTTAAATATACGAGTAGAACATTAATTAAAAATATTATTTTTGTCAACTAAGTGTTATTAATTGTATTTACAGAAAATAATGAACAATAATAACATAATTTTACTAAATGGATTAATTACCAAATACAATATTTGGTTATATTGTTTAATAACATAATATTTGGTAATATTTCATTTCAAAAGTTGTACATTTTAAAGTTTTAACATTCATTATGTTGTGTTTAATTAATTCTGTACATTAAATATAATATTTATATTGAAGAACAACAGGACGTTCTCATCCAATGAACATTCAACAATTGAACGATCCTTGTCTTCCCCACATTCCACGACCACGTCCTCCTTGTCCCCACATTTTATACCCCCCATCCGTCTTCCTCGATGACACCCTCGTCCCCTTCCATGAAATCCAGACACTCTCCATCTCTATGAAATCCGCGACCTCGATGAAATGGTGGTTCAACATGGACAAGTCAGTAGGTCTTCGAAAGACGACCATGCCATGATCAGGCTGTTGGAACTCGGTGAAACACGTATCTATTGCAAAGGTCAAAATCCGGATAGAGGAGACACTTGAAGCGATTGCCTTCAATGGGCGAGTCGCCAACCATCACAAGTAACCCCTATATATATATGAAAGAACAAACTAATAAAATAAATATTATATAATATAATATTCGCAACAATTAATACATAACATCACTTCTCGACCTCTCCAAGCTACTTTGAATAAGCAAATGTCTGGGAATAGTACACTATTATATTGTGGTACACTATTATATTCACTTGTGGGTGTCTTCAATAACGTTGTATTGACGATTTGGAGAAGTTCTAATTGTAGAATACGAATAACAAACGTTGAACTAATTTAAGAAACAAACGAATGGTGCTTAGGTATAACGTTTTGATATTTTTAGATATTTTGAAAGAATTTATGAAATAATCATAAAATAACATTTTAAATATATTCTATAAAATTGTAATATTACTCCATTTAATTAATATATTCGGAGTGTGTCAAGCAGGTCCATAGGTCCATATAGAACGTTTTAAAAACGGATGCGAAATGAACTATATAAATTAAGGGCAATTTCGGCAACATAGTACCTACACTCAGTAAGTAGAGCACTTTTATTAACCTCGCACTTAAAATTGACGACTGTAGTTTGTATTATATATACAATCGGTAATTAGTAGAGCACTTTTATTAACCTCGCACTTAAAATTGACGACTGTAGTTTGTATTATATATATAATACAAACGTTTCTGGATACATTTATGAGGCCGGTCAGGTGCGAATAGTTCGCCCCATTCGCCCCACTTCCTATTGCCCTGCAAATAAATGCAATGCCGATAATATTAAATTGAAATTTACGAATATTCCTATTTTATATGGAATCCTTTAATTATATTGAATGAATACAATACATATATTGAAGCGAGTGGAATTGCAATCGATATTAGTTGGTGATTTACTCGGTCGAATGGAATTTTTATTGAAATTCTCAATTATTCTCAAATATAATGAAAGATCAATAAAAAATCAGAGAATTTTGTATTTAATCAAATAATAAAAGAAAAATGCACTTATACGGTGTGATACAGGGTATTAGGAATATATTTACGAGAGATGCGAAGTTTCGTATGTCGATCTTCTTTTCATAAATTATAAATTTATATATTTTTTGAAATGTTCTATATATATATTTATTGTGGCGCATGGACAGTGTTTCGAAAATATAATGTGTTAAATATTTGAGTTCAACTTTATTTAAGACATTAGCTTGCAATTGTTAGGGGTCCCGGAAAAATGAATAATCGGACATATTAGCGTCTGACGACGTTAGGGTGGGTAGGTGGTTTGGTGGCCGGACGCTAATTTGTGCTTAAATTGTCCGCACTTCGTTTTATAAGCATTTTTTGTGTTTTTGAAGCATTTATATATATATAAAACGATATATACGTATATATTTAAACAAATAAGGTATATAATAAAATGGCATCAAAATGGCAATAACAGAAATTTATTTTAATCATAGATTTTAACAAAGAGCCTCGTACTTTTTTGTCATTTACATTGAAAGAATCTAATCTAATAATGTTATATAATAATTACTAATCGAAACAATAAAAAATCATTATTGATTTATTATTACCAATATAAGTATAAGCTTAACCATTTAATTATTAAAACAGAACAAATTTGTACAACCACATGAATTAAAATTATTCTAAGTAATCATTTTTCAACCTAACTCAGTCAAAAATTGATCAATAAGACTTATCATTTAAAATAAATAAATACCTACATACAATTTAAATATTGAAAAAATATAGGAAATAATATTATAATATATAATAAATATAAGTAATAATAATATACAGCATATGGTTATAAAAACATGCAGAAGTCGTTATAGTTTCATTTTCACAAAATTGTCAAGCATATTATACTTCTAAACATAAATTATTTATGTTTTATTAAAATCGACATCCAACGTTGTACCAAAATAGAAAACGTTTCTGATACGATTTCCGAAGAAGACAATTTCTGTTCTAAAAATAGCACAACGTTAACTATACGTTGCATAGGATATGTTATAGTTCTCTTCATCTATTGGCTCAATACTGCTATTAGCTTTATTTCAACAATCTACAAACATATATAAATTGGTGTCCTTTCTGTACGAAAGTTATACTACTGCATTCTGTGTTTTGATTTATAAACTTTGGTGTAATTTCACAAAATGGCTTTAACTTTTAAAGTACGTCGGGAAAATAACGAGGAAACTCGAAGATTTCGAATGGACGAGAGTATTTGTACCAACTTTCTCTCCGTGAAACATAAGATTGAAACTGTATTTCAACTCCCGATCAATTCTTCCTCGAGAATTCGATGGAGAGGTAAGAATTCTTCATTTGACTATAAATAATCACTGATTATTGTTTTGATATTTTAAATTAATACCTATAGAAATTATAATATTGTTTCATATAATTTTAAATAGACACTAATGACAATGTGTCTATTGATGAACGCCGTTTATTTTTATATCTTAGATGAGGAAGATATGATTACAATTTCATCTGATGAAGAACTCGTCGATGCGATTGGAAACAGGAAAGATGACATATTGAAGTTGTTTATTCAAGTGACAACATCTGCAGATGGAACTGGTTCCACACAATCTGGATCCAACTCTGGAGAACAAAGCGGAATCCACCAGGGTGTCTTCTGTGATGGATGCAAACTTCCAATCAATGGGAATCGATTCAAGTGTATTCTTTGCGAGGATTATGATCTTTGTAATAAATGTTTCACGGAGAATAAACACCCCGAACATGACATGCTCGTGGTACGAAATCAGGACAACCTTCCCAGCCAACTTTTGTCCCACTTTACATATCGATTGAGTGAAATCTATCAACGCTTTCAAAACAAGAAAATGCGGCAGCAGAGAAAATCGGAAGGTTGTGATAAGAAGGCCAAGAAAGAGAAGTCTAAATTTTACGATGGATTTGGGGGAGATTGTCCCTGGAATGCCGCAGGGTGTGGTGCTGATGTCAACGGAGAATCACAAAGACCCCCGGGTCCACCACCGATGTGGGGCCCTCCACCACAGGGTTGGCGCAGAGGACGTGGAGGCTTCAGAGGATGGGGTCGAGGAAACATGTGGGGACCACATGGGCAATTTGCACCATGGATGTTTTCTTGTGGACCTGACGCTCCTATCGTTGTCGATTCGGATGAAGACGACAGTAGCGAGAGACAAGCTTCAGGAACACCCAAACCAGAGGTTAGCTATTCATTTATTTCTAGACACGATTTAAAGACTGGTTTATAATCTGTTCTCGACTCTTTCAGGACTGCCAGTCAACAGCTACGCCATCTCCAATGACGGTTGATGAAACAAGTCAACAGAATCCAGCGGTTAACGTGCCACAGGCAGACCAACAGAATCCTGCTGCTTCAAATGTTGACGTTCCACAACAGACCAGCGTTCCAGGGGATCAAACTTCCCCACCTATCGTTACAAATCCAAGAATCTCAGCGCATGTGTCTGCCTCCATACAACAGATGAAACAAATGGGATTCACCGATACAAATGGATGGATCACCCAGCTACTTCTCAAACACAATGGAGATATCAACGTGGCTCTCAATGAAATTCAAACACTCGCCAATGAAAGAGGAAACTGTTAAAAAAATTAATGTGATCTTTCCAAAACAACAGTTAATCATTTTTACTTCATGAAATTAATAACAAATGAAATTGTTTCATCCTCATTCTGTGATTTATTTATTGTAACCGTATTATATCCAGTTTATAATTAGCATTTACCGTTCACTATATTCATAGAGATAAGCTTCATAATTAAGTGTTTTATTATTTAAAATATTCCATTCATGTTTCATTGTTGACTTGAAAATATTATAACTTGGAATATTATTTCAGAATTTATGTACGACGTATCCTACAACATTCATTTTCGGGATTATTTAAAGGATGGAAAGAAATTGTTTATATATTTTCAATGACGTAGTAATATAATCGATAAATAATTCTATAACAAAACGTTCATTTCTGATCATCAAAGACATTTTTCTATAACATTTAAATTGTCTTACAAATTAATAAAAGTGGGATGTTTTGATATTTTGTAAATTAGGATTTTTTTTAGAAAATCTAGACTTTCCATTTTAACTTTTTAAAATATATTAGTGTATACTGAAAGTTAAATTACTGTTAATACAAAATACTTTCATAGCGAACTTTTACCCAAACAGCAAGGCCAATCCATAATTATATAATATAAATTAAAAGTACATATTTTACCCTGAAAATATTTGAAGTGGAATCCATTTAAATAACAAAAGTATTGTGACTAGTAACATATTATTTATTATTCTAAATTACATACATAAAATAAT
The DNA here is from genome assembly GCA_034780395.1 of Vannuccia rotundouncinata. Lineage (NCBI taxonomy): Eukaryota > Metazoa > Platyhelminthes > Proseriata > Coelogynoporidae > Vannuccia > Vannuccia rotundouncinata. The sequence continues at coordinate 5,203 of JAUZNC010059173.1, forward strand.
GTTCCCGGAATTACAAAACTAGAGTAGATTCAATGTTATAATGTGTTGATAAAACCTTAAATTTCAAAACATAAAATGGAGATAAGCATGACGATCGAGTCTGTCAGATATAAGTTAAAGAGCAATAATAAATTTAACATACGTTGGGCAGAAAAGAGAAATGAAACGAATCTTTGAGAGGATAAATAAATAAATACAGGTTAACAAACATACGGTAACACATCCCAAGAGAAACTGTCAATTTTGTACATAGGAACCATACATCCGACGGTTGAAGAAATTACAAAGAAACAGTGTACAATAATCGTTAGCAATAATTGGGTGCAGTTGGTACAAGAGATGTGAATGAAGATCCCGCTAAATACAGATGGTCTGGTGTGCGCACCGATGAAAGCCCGAAAGAGAGAGGTCACGTAAACATTTCAAACTTGAATGAAGGTCTCAATGAGTCGCCGAGCAACAATAGCCACTAACAAAGCCACGACCAAAGCTAATGACCACACGAGATAGCTGTCCTGGGAGGTGGGGCCTCCGCCCTCATGCACAGCAGTGTCCTGGATGGTTCCGGCAGCTTGTTGAACCACGGGTGGGGCTACGGCTGGAGTATCGCCAGCTACAACGGCTGGCTGTTGAGCCTGACGCACGTAGCCCTTGAACTCTTCGAGCCACTGGGTGAAGGTGAAGGGGACTTGTTGGGGGGCGGGTGGGGCCGCTGAAGGAGGGGGAACGTTTGAAGGAGCCGGCGTCGTGTCTGCCGAGACTGCAGGGGCACTAGCTCCAGGTGTGGAAGCATCTTTGGAGGAAGCATCGCCCGCTTTCTCAGTCTGGGCCTGTGTGTTCGAATCGAGGACAAAATATTAATTACACAAAGCCGGACAGACAACTTTAGTATTGTAGGAAAAAGAGATTGTGGAGTGGCTCACCTTAAAATCAATCTGTGTGGCAAGATCCTTGGCTTCTTCAGTGTCCCTCTTAGATGCCTCTGTGAGTGCATGAAGGATGCTTTTTGTCTCCCCGCAGTCATTGCATCGAAACTCTTGTGACCTTGACGAAAATAGTTGAGGACACCCAAGCAACAAGTTCAATCAGATCACGAAAACCATGACTTAAGACTCAAATTAATTTATAAATTTGAATAGACCAAGTTATAATAAAGATGAATAATTAATTACTCACGCTTTAGCCAATCGTTTGCGCTCTTCGGCAGGATAATCAAGTGATCCGATAGCACCACTACCATGGGTGGGCATAAAACCAATAATGGCCAACATAGCGGTACGTATGGACCAAGAAGGTCGCCAGCTTTCGGGATGATAACCAGAAATACTAAGGCATATTTTTCGGTTTACGTCGAATCGTCCATTTGGCTGCAAATTAAGTAATCAATAAAACTTTCTTTTGAAATATAATAATACTGTTAATTATGTCAGGTGCTACTATGAGTAATATGCTAAATATATTATTTATAATTTTAGACAATAAAATTTACATTTTTAAATATTGAATAAAAATAAAAAATATCAAATGTTAAAAAAATAAGGAAAATAAGTCTAGTTTATATATCTCTCTCTCTTATATGTATATATAACTACATATTTACATTATGAAATTCATCATATAGACATTAGTTGGAATGCAACCAGTTGCATAAAACTCACTGTAAGCAGCATGATATTAGGTGGTTTCATGGGGTAGTCAGTGGGTAGCAAAATACGACCATGGTAGATTCCACCTTCAAATTCAGTATCACCTGGACCACGAATTGTGAAATGCCATTCAAACAGGTTATCCTGGAAATATAAATAAGAATGAGAGAAAAGATGGGTAAAAAATTTGAATCTTGATTTACAACAATAAAATAAAACAAATATTGAATACCTCGAGAGGCTGTGCAAAGAATAATTCTGTTGGTTCAGACAACTCTTGTGCCTCCTTCATGAGTCGTTTAACAGCTGAAGCATATATAAAAATTAAATAATGAAATATTTTGATGTGACAAATAACATAAATGATCAATCTGAACTACTTATACATTTATGGACCAAATAAAACTTGTACAAATTAGTAAATAACACTTATAAAGTGTAAGGATTTGAAAAAACAATGTTGACTCAGTAATAATTACAATATTAAATATGGCTCTAAACTACCTCGAATTATCATACAGTTCATCCCGTGAGAAAAATACAAAGAAGCAATTAGTGAAAATCAAGGGAAAATATCTGTATTTAAAACAAATAAAATTTACAATATGAACCGTTCATACAATAAAATTTACAATTCACAATGTCCGTGGATTCAAAAGTTGATTGGTAAAACTTCTAAATGAATTTCTGATCATAGCTGGTTCAATGCTAACAGCAAAGTTTTTGTAGGTAACATAACTACTCTGTTACTTCAATAAATGTTTGACTTTTAGGGCTCATATGGACATTATTGTTGACATAGCCATAAAGACATGGATGGACAAGTCAAGACTTTGAATTGTCCAAAATCTTGGTCAATCTCTCCCAATTCATCCAGTAAATTTTTCATGATTATACTACAATTAAGGGGTACTTTATCATGTAATGTTTGAACACTTGTTACTTAAGTTTTTAATTTTTTTATATTGATTAATATGATTAATATGCATGTCATGATAATACTGATTTAACCAATTTTAATTAAAATTGGTATTTGAAGAACAAATAGAAGTATATTTATATTCAATTATATGCACTTGCATTTTTTCTTAATACATGTTTTTATTGCTTTTCATAAATGATAAATAGTAGTAATCTTATTTTTTAGTCTGTTATCCAATTTAAGCTTTTATATAAGAACTAAGTCTGCATTGATTATATTAATTAATATTACATCTAAACAAATAAATGATTAATTAAAAAAAAAAAAAAACTCTAAAATACGGACGGAGTCTGTAGAAAGATCAGTGAGTGATAGATTTTTATTGAGAAAAAAATTTTTATTTTCTTTCTTTAAACCTTTTACTAATGTATGTTAAATTCAGATTTTCAAAAACATTTTATCTGCATTTCTATTTGCATTCCAACACCTTTAGAGACTAATTAAAAATATATATGCAATATGTGGATGTTCACACAGCCAATAAATAATGTAATATTGAGAAATTCAGTTGAAGAAGTTGATTTCATTGTTCTTTATAATTATAATACTAAACATCAATTTTATAAACTTCTGTTATTATAAAAACGTAAATAATTTATATTATATTACTTTAGTAAATGTATAAAACAATAATAAATCAGTTTATTACACATGTACAAATATAAATATATAAGCATAAATATATAGAGGATTCTCACAGTCATAATTTTCAATTTCTATTGTACATACCTACTATTGATAAAGCAATTTTTGAAAAATACATTCGAAAATAAAAGAAACAAAAAAAATAGAAAGTGAGTTTTATATTATGTAATTATTAGGTTATTTGATTTATTGTCAAAAATCACCCATTGGAAAACCAAAGCAAATAATGAACACATTCGAGGCTCTAGATTATTTTATTCATAATAATATCTAATATAGCATACACAGAGGTAAGGATTATTGCAGCAAAGGTATCTATATCTGCTACTGAAGGTTGTACAATTTTGTCAGTTATGTATATAAGAATTTATCACATAACAATATACATGTAAAATACAATAAAATGAAATAAAAAAATTAGAGAGTTTATATTTTTACTTTATTACTTTATTGTATTGTACCATTTTTGGCTGTATATTATTATGATATACTTCATGACACAATCTGCTATATTATAATAATATTTCTACTAAATGTATGTAGATTTGTAGAGAAAAATATATAAATATAGATTTCCCCCACATTATGAACATTATATTTTATAAAATAAAAGTCAGAATTACACTATTCTGAATGAGAGGAAATGTTGAATTATTTTTTTGTAATAAGTAAGTTTACACTTATAGGTATTTCTTCTGTCATTGTGATGCACATAAAGAAAAGATTTAAAGATAATTTGTTATACAAACAGTACATAATATTGTATATATAATACAAAAATTCAACAATCCAAATATTAAAATTTTTAATGACATCTTTCATTATTTTGTATAAGTACTAATTTCATTTCATTTAATAATATATGATTTAATTGGTTTCTTTACTACAAATCATTTTCATATAATAGTTATCTTATTGTTGATCATAATTACCCTAAACTAATTTTAATAAAGTTTGAAATTAAAAGATATATAAGTTTGTATATTAATCTATATCATGTGTTTTAAAATTCACTATAGGAATATGATATAGGTGAATTCTACACTGCAGGATTGCCACATTATTTTCACTTAAAAATACCAAATTTTATTACAAAATTCCTAACTGGAATATGAAATGTTTAACAGTCTTTGTTTGATTTTTCAAATTAAGTAAATAGAAAAAACTATAGTTACATACATAAATGTAAATGTATTAAGTTTTAATAAATGGCACAATTTTAATATTTAACACAATAAAATTAAATACCAGGGTGAATTAGTCAATTAAAATATAATTGAAAATATTTTTTTTAAATTTAACATAGCAAAGTATTGTATTGTTTGAATTGTTAGCTATTGCACTGATTATAATATATATATAATATAGTTACTGCTTGTAATGTTAGTTTACTGCTTACATTTGTCTAACCTCCGAATAAAAGCAGTTACTAAAATTAGAATATTTTTGAGAATGTTTCCTCTTGACATCTAATCATGAACTTCTTTGAAGCCAACTGAGTTGTTGGTAATGTAAACCTCTTCAAACAAATAAAAATGTCATTTCTTCAAAATTTTGATGTCAGTTGACTCACATTTCTGCTGTGTAAGTATATAATTGATCAATCTCATTGAAATGTAAATATCCTGGGAAATCAATATAGTGTTACTTGACAGATAGGGTAAGTGCAGCTTTTGTGAAATATAATTCTAGGAGTTTTCCAGGAGCCTATTTTCCTATTTTTAACAACTTTAAATTAATATTGAAAGTAAACTACAAAATGTATGAATTACTAACTATCCATGAAATGTGAATGTCATTTACATTAGTATAACTAAAAAATTACAAAAAATACTTATCATAGTTAGTCTAGTAGTAAGCTAATACCGCTTTATGCAACTGAATTTACTCCCTGGTAGTAACTGCTACCGGTATTAAGGCTACTACCAGTAGCAGCTAATACTGCTTTATGCAATTGACTCTATAAGAATAAATGTAATAAAAATATAAGATGAAATCCAATGAATTCTACCAAAAACTAACAAGATTAAATCAAGATAACAAGCACAGGCAGTCAGTCACAATTACTCAAATCTATGAAAGATATTCAGATTTGCTGTATAAATATATATTGTTTTTCATTTGGCTGCAATGCAATTGTATTATATTATTTTTTGACCAATCAGTACTGATTATTCTTGAACATTGATTTATTTCTCCCCATGCAAAGGGAAGTGGTCAAAAAATTTGATACACTCAGCACCAGGTTAGTTAAACATATCCTCTTTGACTTAGCTAGAATTTATTTTTAGAACTCCATAAAACTAGTATAATTGTCATGACAAGACAGTCTTGCCACCCGCTGTTGGGTGAACATTTTTTCATGGCAAGACTGTCTTGCCATCCAGGTACAAATGATTAAACAAATTTATATAAAATTGAAAATTATATACAAGCACTTTAATATACATGCATGTCACCAGGAGGGGGTCATTTGGGTCAAATGACACCCCTTCCAATCTGAAGGGAGCCCTCTAGTACTGTAAAGGGGCTTCTCTTGCTTTGCAGAGACCCCTTCTAGCACACCCTACAAAGGCCCCTCTCTGTAAAGGGGCCTCTTGTGACAGAAAGGGGCCTATCTTGACTGAAAGGGGGCCTCTCTTGACTGAAACAGGGCATTCTATATTAAACTGCCTTTTAAGTTGGCCAATAATTTTCACTGTGACACAGGCAATTGTATAATGGATTACAAAACAGTACTGTTCAATTGTTTTCATAATTTATATTCTCAAAAACATGGTGCCTATAATAATTTGTATAATATTATAATGTAAAATAATTGTAAATAATTATAAAATAAATTATGAAAAAACACTAACTAACATTCAATATACATAATTATAAAGATAGTTTTAAAATTAAATTAATTCTCATTTTGATCTTGAAAAGGGGGAAGGTGCCTCCATAAGAAAATGACACCCCCTTTGGTAAATCCTGGTGTTGCCCCTGATATAATAAAATATTTAATACTAAAACAATAAATTTTTTTTATTCATTATTTTTAATTGAATTATTCAATATAAAGCGGTCAAATTCACTACAATAATGTGTAAATTATTTAATATAATGAATTCAATAAAAGCAAGAAATTTTTTTAAAATTATTATTTGTAATAAAATTATTAATTTAACATAAAGCAGTTGAATTCACAAAATAATATATAAATTGTTGTGCTGATTGATAATTGGTAATTTGCACAGTGCATATTAGTAATAAGTGCAGATTGGTAAAATGTGCCTAACATGGCTGCCATGGTTTTCTTAGCTGGCTATGGGCCTGACAGTAATAATATTGTTTTACAGATTTATATTAAAAATTGCAAAAAAGTTAGATTTAATTAAAAAGCTTAAATGTAAGGGGTCCTTTCTAAATTACAGTGGTCAATGCATAATACACTTTGACCCTCACCCCTTTTTTTGTGAAAATGACTATCAAACTGGGCATAAATTTTTATTTTTATGAAACTATTGACAAAATAATTAAATAATTTCATATTTTTAAATTTTTTCTTTTTAAGAGGGAAAATTCCACCCAAAACTCCCTAACTCAAAATGAGCAAAGCTTATTTTGCATGAACCAGTCTTTAATTTAGAGATGACCCCTAAAATAATGTTTTTCATAGAAATATTCATAAAAATAAGACTAAAAATAAATAAAATTTAAATTATAAAAAGAATTCAATCTTTAAAAGATATGAAATCTTTATATTCTATCAATTTTTTTTTATAATTGGTGAGTTAGGTATCTAACCAGTTTTGAATTGGTCTGATGAGTTAGGAATTTTTAAAATATGCCTTACTGGTCAACCAATTTTTAACTGGTTGACCAGTTAGAATTATTACTACTTTCTTTAGATTTCTAACTGGTCAGACCTATGCTTATGAATACAACCAGTTTGGAATTGGTATACTATCTGCCTATACCAGGGGGGAGCGCTGGGAGCCCGGGCTCCCCCCCTCTAAAATCCAATTTTTGGGAAATTTGAGATATTAATTAATTAGTTAAAGCTGTATAAAAACTCTGTCTAAGAAATTAATGTTGAATTGAGTGTTTTATGTAAATAATATCAGCATTGCTTCCTGATGCTTTTATCATGATAATAATCTTTTAAAGTAAGTGATGAAGTTTTTTAATTGGACACAATGTCTCAAAAATCTAATACAGTATAATTCAATGTATATTGCTCGCTAATATACTACCTATATGTTATATTATGTTGCACGCATTAGGTCTATAATTAGATATTTTATATGTGTGTATGTATGTATTGTCTTATTTAAAATTAGTTAACATATTAACTAGTATTTCTGTGTACATTAATACATATAAATAAATAATAATTATATTCACAAAGTAGGTATACTGATATTTTGTAATTTAAATAAACCTGTAAATTATATATTTTTACATACAATGTGTTTTGTTTTTATTGGGTAATACAAATGTGTCAATACACTGTCGAAGCGCGCACCCCTCCTTGACGAATCCTGGCTACGCCCCTGTATACTCTCTCAGACCTCTTGATTATCATAGTACATAGTCTCATAAATCTATTTTAACTGGATAATCAAAAATAATTCTCTAAAGTATTACCAATATTATTCTTTAATTGAAAATGAATTTATTCAAAAATTAGAATGCAACATACCTGGACTTCTTGTGCTATAAGCCATTATTCTTTTTTGTAAATATTATAGGGCGAAATACTAAAAACGAAACTAAACGTAAACTAATTTAAAATAGCCGCATAATATTTCACAATTATATAAATAAATATATATATTAAAATAAATATTCTATGACTTATCATTTAGAATTATATATGCATATTTTATTACTTAAACATTTACATTTACATATTTATTTTCAGTTTAGATTAGAACGTTAAAAATTTCTTATAATTGTATATTAACGAAACAAGTTCACTTGCGGTACCCTGATTTTCAGGATAATATTGTTTTGTAGTTCGCTTAAATAATGATACCCTTTTGTAACCATTGTGAAATTAAAACAAGTTTTAGTAGCAACTCAATAAAACTAATATTATTAACTAATATAAAACTAATATTTTGGTATAAAAATCTTGCGGAGGCTATAATAATATTATTATATATAGGTATATTTATATTATTGTATCTTCCCCAGGATTTAAGTGAGTAGAATATTTTAAATTCAATGAATTTACTAAATTTTAAATGAAAATTATTCGTCAACTAGTACATCAACACAATATAATTTATACGTATGCTGTGTATATGTATAATAATCATGATCATATGTATATAACTGTTCGCACAAGTATTACATAAATATTTAAAACTATAAACAACCTTCGTAGGTACCTACTATATCCTAAATAAAATTAATATTCCTGTAAATCTCATTTATTAATTGTCATCAACATCAATATATATTTTTGGAAATTACATGTGTTTAGATCAATTGTTTGTTTTAACATAAACGTATTGCAATTTTTAAAAAGACATTTTGTGGAGGCAATTATGACACTTACACAATTGATGACCGAATAGTTTGAGTAAGTATTCAATTTTATTTATTTAGTTCCCGTTCGGAAATCATTTTAGAGTGAACATAGGTATATGAAACGATGAAAATTAAATTTTATATGCAGTTATCAACTATTATAGAAGATTTGAATGTATATCTATAATAACTACAATTAGATTATCGTGAACTTATACAATCATGACCCACAACCCTTATGAATTCAAAAATAATATTAAATATATACAAGAATATAGTTGTAGAGTAAATAAATAAGTTATCTGAGTCCTCGTCTACTAATAGCATATCTGAAGATTTAGATAGGATATTTCTAAAAAATCTATCTCGGAAATCGTTTATAATTTTGTTGACCCTTGGTGATTAAGGACTTTCTTTAAGTTAATTATATAAATATTTAAAAAAATGATTTTTGAGTTTCACTCTGCTTAATTAAGTCATCATTATTTATACATTCGTGGTCTATCTAACTGTATAACATCATCTTTTGTTGCAACTAGAAACTTGTTAGAAACTGTAAACGGAAAATACGGGATTTTAGTGGTAAATCTTATAACCAAAATTACGGTTTGGCAAACACCTGCTTGAAACTTGTATAGACTGAGGAACAATCTGAGGAAGCATATCATGGACTCCATCTTGATCCCGCCAAAATTTCTGAAATAAACAAAACACAAAAAGTCAAATTTTAAAAAATGAAATGTTTTATTTCTAATATAAATAAATAAAAACAAAAAACTTTATCCCGTATGCATTATAAGCATCAAGGATTATATTATTGTAAATTGAGACTAATTATTTGTACAATTGTTTGAAGTTGTTGAAGATGACAATGCGTTCGTTGCATATAAACAATCGCTTAAATTCTTTCGTATTATCATCATTTTTTTGTTAGGAATTATAGAAATACTGTTTATAGTAAGCATTGCAATAAAGCATAATATATTAATTAATGCTAATATTACGATAGTTTAAGTCACTATACAAAAACCAGCTTCCATTATATATACATTTACATTTAATGGTAATATTTTATAATACAAGCATTATAAAATGTAACATACTTTGGTGACTAAATAATTATTAAACCATTATTCTGTTAAAATGAAAAAAGTAAAGATTATATCGTTGTTAAGTAAGGTTGTATGACGGAAATGTTTCCAACAATTTTACTTGTATATATAAATATAGATAAACTATGTAAGTAATTGGTAGAGTTATCTTGTGGATAAAAATATACAATAAAATAGTATACTTGACAAGAAAACTGCTAAAGATTAAAAAAATATACGTATAACGTTATATTATGTTGTATGATATATTATATGTTATATATTTAAATACGTTGTACCACACATAATGCATTTATGATCTAATAGAGAGGACATTTTGCTTTTCAACGCATTGAGATTTGGATCGCGGATAAAATACTTTGCTAAAAATATTTCCTTGTTCCTTATGACGTCTTCGCTTGTCCTCCACATTTTCTCTTTTGGCCTGAGACGTAGTAACCTGTTTACGTCCCTGGTTGAAGCGAATTGACAAGGCTTGCTGGCCCATGTCCAGCGTACGCATGGTAGCATTTATGTTGTCACTTCGAGTAGACACAGTAAGAATGAGGACACATTTAGCATCCCCCGAAAGCGACGGTTTCAGAAAATGAGTCAGCTTACAATCTCGATATGGAATACACTTTTCTTTGAGCTGCAAAGCATTGAGTACACGCCCTAGGCCGGAAAGCGATTTACCAATAAACTTGGATTCGTTAACTTCTAAACTGTTAATTGGAAGTTCCCCGGTTCTTTCAAATCCAGCCAAATCGCAAAGATTAAGTACTCCTTCGGTATGCATATTTCCCATGCTTTCTCCAAAAATACGGAAGCTTACTATAAAATGTGACCTGGAAGATTCAGTATTAAATATGGTCCTAGCTGTGGACCTTCGTCGTCGACCAAGATTTATGAATTCAATCATTTCTGACTCGTTCGTAATGGTTCTCTCAGTGAGGTCTTTAACGACAACGGAATTTCCATTGTCAGTGAGAGTGAGAAACGATATCTTATCACTAAGTAAATCCATTATTGTTTCGTTATAAATCTGTATTATGCTCAAATTAAATTTATAGTTCCACATATTGCGTTTGTTTGTGATATCTAGTATGTATGGGAGAACTCGTGAAATTATACCGGGACAATTTTTAGTTCCATACATTGTATACGTTTTTCCACTGCCTGTCTGACCAAAAGTCATTACACAAACATTGTAGCCATCTACAGCAGACTTGATGTAAGGATTAATATCTTCAAATATGTCTTCCTGGGTAGACTGGGGATGGAAAACCCGATTAAAGATAATGTGTTTTGCCTTTCCCTCTACTGTAAGTATGGAAGGATTAATTCTTATAGTATCGTCAGAAAAAAATTCAAATACATCATTTACTTCTGGTTTAAATCGGGCAATCACTCGTATTTTACCTTTCATGTCAATGAGTTCATTGTGTAAAAATTTGATTTCATGATCTTTGAGTAAGTCAGCCTGTTTTAGACTTTCACTTATTTCTAAAATCTTATCCTGCTCAGTCAGTTGTTCTTTTAGTTTTTCAATTTCTCCATTCAATTTGATCACCTTTTCCTGCATGAAGTCCGTATTTTTCTCGTAGGCTGATAGTTCGCTTTCCTTTTTAGAAAACGAAGCGTCTTTCTGGAGCAGAGCGTTAGTTAGTTCCACAACGTGTTTCTCTAAATGATGGTTTCGTTGAATGTAATAATGCGCTTCAGAGCATTCAATTTGAAGAGCTTCATTCTTCGACTTTGTGTTTTCATATTTGATTATTAAACTATCAAATTCTTTTTTTAAATCGTTATATTTTGTTACTGCAAGTCGTAATTGTTCAAGCAGAACAGACGCCTTATAATTACTCCGATTTGCTTTGAAAATGTCGTTGACCCCGGATAACTGCCAAATAGGATCTGGAAGAATTGGAACATCTCCTTTTGAACCTTTATTTTTGAAGTCAGGCTTTTCTTTATGTAAACGTTGACGTACAGGTGACAAATGTACTTCTTCACTACCGCTCGAAATTAATGACAAAACCATTGGACTTTCCTCTTCAGAATCGCTATCGTCATCAAAACTATCTCCAACAATGTCAACATCCTGCGAAATTTCACAAACGAGACTTTTTCGGTCATTAAAAGATTTTGCCTTTGAAGACTGTGCGCTATTTTTATCTACAATTTTTGGGGAACGTCGAACAACATTAGATTCCCATTCACGGATTATTGTTGGCCTTTGTGGCATCCAGTTGACCCGGGCGTTCTGTTTATTTTCAACCGGAATCTTGGCCTCCCCTTCATATATTTCAGTTTTGTGTTGAAAAAGAGTCTTGTATGAGGAATCATTTTGAGGCTCAGAATGGTTTTCATTTAATATCTCATTTTTAAGAATATTAGATTGTTTTATGGAGGCTTGTCTGCGTAAAGCAGCAATCTTGGTAGTACGAGCAGTCGTTGGTGTAGCATTGTTAGTGGATAACGAACGGTTTAGAAAATATTCAGGCTTTCGTTTTACATTTAAGTCAGAAACTGAAGTATTTCTGTTGGAATGGTTACCTTTCTTTCTGGGATTGAATTTTTTTGGAGACAATTTATTGTTGTTACTTAATTCTGCCATTTTTAATTTTTAAAGATTTTTAGATATATTAAGATTTTCATTGTTTCTTCAGCTTAATTTATTTAAATTTAACTGCATATGTATACTTTTTAGTCAATTAATTTGAATCAATATTGATACAATATCATCCTTTACAATTATTTAATGACATTTTTATTCATTTTGCAAAATCAAATTACAAATTATTGGTAAATACAATATCCAATAACATAAGGTAATACAGATGATTTTAATTTTTAATTGTTCAAATTACAACTGTCAAGTAATAATCATATAAAAAAACCACTGTGCATTATACCGATATCTTAATTCCGTGATTACTATTGTGATACATAGATCATACAATTATATTCGTTTTAGTAATTTAATCCTAATAATCCTAGAATTCAAATTTGGAATATATTGATGCAATGTTGATATAGATAATATTTATATAAAATAGATATCCGATCATACTTTTATAGAAACAATGTACAGTATACGTATTATGAAAATTATATATAACAATTCTAGCTATTGTTGTAATAAAAAAGATGTAGGTTATTGTGTATACAGTCGTCCAATATCTATGATATCTACAATAGCTATAAATAATTATACACCAAACCTCAATGTTCCAGGGTCGGGTAAATTGTTGTTAAAGTAATGGCATTCTACTTTTTTAGAATTGGTGATGAAAAATCTAAATTAAATGCTATCAAATACTTTTGTCGACAAAAGTACTCTTATAAAAGAGGATATTTAATATAAAATATTGATGAGCGGCAAAAAGCGACTATAAAAATACTCTGAATGTTCAATTGATGTAATACCGACTTAACTTTCAACACAATCTGAATCAAATTGTATATGTTGATAGAGATATAGAAAGATAAATGACAATTAAAATTAAATTCCGAATCATCAATATAGTTAAAGACAAATTTATAGATATTTAATGTAAATTCGCTTTTTCCGGGTACGATTCCGAAGTGGTCCTTTACTTTTACTTTATCAGTACTACACCCAATTATCTTTAAAGGAAATTTAATAACACCCCGATTCTCTTATCAAAAAACAAAAACATTGTGAACCTTATAGTGGACTGAGTATTAAAAAATATTCGATATTCATTAATTGTTAATAACGATGATTGTCAATGATTACGATAATTGTCAATGATTAATACTAACATAATTTAATGATTAATTGTTGCTTTCTTCTAAATTTTTCTGTTAATATTGATTATTGAAGTTTTTCTAATCCAGATATTATTTTGAATTTTTATTACAAAATTATTACATAGAAATACATACATTTGGATTTTGTATAGAAATTATCCAGCTATAATGAAATTCTTATTCACATACGCTGTACTTCAGTTGGCTTTATTTATCATCGTTTGCATCGTATTATATACTACTGAAACAAAAAATATTTGTTGTTTTGATAACGATGAAAAAGTTTACCGTTTGGTGAATAAGGACGCTGATTCCGATCATACTACATTCCGTGAATATTTCATAATAGATTTTAAAAATCGTACAACTCTATTTGCTAAAAAAACTGTTCAAAGCATCAACCTAACCGACATTAATCAGGAAATTCTTACCTACATTGAGAATAGAAGTAATTATAATATGCGATTTGAAACAATAAACTCCTATTCCAATGCGTCAAATCCAAAAACATACTTCAGAAAAACTGGAAACGACTTCTGGACAAAAGAATGCAACCTAGCTGATTTGAAATGCATTCCAGATGTCAGCAATATTACATGCTTCAAGACTAAACTCTTCACAGATTTTAATGCAGTGTTTTTATTTGAAAATTTGAAGACATTTCGCTACACGTATGGCATTTATTTTGATATTTTAGGCGGCAGATGTCTGTTGCGTGAGCAACATTTTTGGTTCAAGCAAATGATGTCATCCTACCGATCTAGTTATACGATGCTCCTCGATGAAGAATGATAAAATATAACACGATTGATATTGTGTATTGTTATTGATTATTTGGTTGATTAATTAATTCGATGTTTGTTATTATTATTAAATACCTACTTAAAAAATAAACCATGATAAAATTCAAATCTCCTAGATTTAGTAGGTATATGGAGAAGTTTAGACATTAATCTAGTAAAAGCGAAAGAATTATGAACCAATTTGTTTACCCTAAGCTTCTAGTTTTCTTTGTGACAATCTTTCGAAACAAACAGTCTTTTTAAAGAATAAAAATATGTTGGCTAATTATTTGAATTGAGTGTTTTTATAATAATTATAATAATATACTAAGTTTAATATATTTGAATTAATATATGAAATCGTATTACATGAATAAAATGTATTTTGTTTTCTATCAAGGTAAATCATAAAATATATGTACATGAAGTGCTTTATAATTATAATAATTCTATTTATAAATTGTACACAGTGTTTTTTGTACATTCATATCGTTGTTATTTATTGTATATAACAACTTAAATATATTTATATTTAACACTTCAACCAATTTTACTGTATACTGAATAAATAACAACTACAAATAAAAAATAATTAATATATATATATATAAATACATAAATTGAAAAAGATATATAAAGAGAATTTTTCAGTAATACATATACAATGTTGTTTTTATAAACGATTTTACAAATAGTTGCTGGTTAAAAATATCACAGATATCTGAAAGCTAACAAAGCATATTCTTCAATCTTTAACAAATGAGACATTAGATGGAACTATTAATTTATTTTGAGAAATTTTTGTTAGTGTTACAATAATTGTGAATCAACTATTTTCCCAGCCAAAATTAATTCCTGTCAGGTTATAAAGAGCTTCGTTATGCGGTCGGTAAAATTCCGTCAACTTTTTCAAGAGTTTTGGTCTTATTCGGGGATGGGTTCTTCCTTTGTTTCGGCCAAAGCACCTTCCACTCATTGCGCCCCAAGGCTTCTTCACACAGAAGAACCCTTTGACAGGGTCCATGTAGAAGTGCCGGCCGGTCACCAATGGATCCAGACCCAGAAAGCTCTGAACCTGTTCCAGAACCTGGGCCGGGCTTTCGATCAATTCCTCTCCCGACACTAGGAGCATTTGTCTGAGTGGGAAGTATTCCAGCCAGTTGGCGAGATGCTGGATGTAGACGCCCCGGCTAATTGCGGGCCAGGAAGCATTGATTCGGTGACCCATTCTGTGTCCCGGGGAGATGGGGAGAAGAGCTCTATCAGAGAAGCTGCCGACAGAAGGACCCTTTCGTTCGAGAGATTGACTGTAGTCGGAGAGGGCCCGGGTGATGGGGTTCCGGAGAACGAGGATAAGTTTAATTTGGGGGTTCATGTCATGTACCCTAGCGGGAACTTCAGGGTCGACGAGATAGGCGGGTGTTTTTTCCATCACCAATTGATCGTCAAACGCAAGGGGCATTTTCTGTCTGGAAACAGTAGAAACAATTAAAAAAATTGTCATATATTATCTTTTCAAATGATTGGTATTATATATAAATAGATGGGGTGGACTCCTAAATAAAATTTAACGGGGTGGAGACCGACACATAACATGGCGCGACTCTAATTTTATGATCATACCCAGCTTAAGTGTATTGGAAGCATTGTAAAATGTTGCATCTAATTCTATTTAATAGGATAGAACTTTGGTCTTTTACGGAGAGAGATTTCTTTTCACAATATCTTCCATAATCAATTTAAAGCAACATGTTTTTGCAATTACATATAGTCTACACCATAAAGTAATTATACATAGAGTTTCAACTCTTAATGATTATTTATGCAGTTTAATACTACTCTTTGTCTACCCATACGCTTTTTCGAAATATTTATTTAAGAAATAACAGAAGTAAAACAATTTTTGTAATAAAACAGTTTTTGATACAAATGTAATTAATTATACTTTACAGACAATTTATGTATCTTAAAATTGCTTAAATATAGAAAGTTGCTCTTAAAAATTAATTTAATTGAAATATATAATACTACTCTTTGTCTACCTATTTATGCAAAATTTATACAAATACAACGATTTTCCTTCGAGAAAAATTTACAAAGCAATGCATATGAAATCAATTAGAGTTGAAACTCTATGTATAATTATACTCTATGGTCTACACCATGAGTGTTTATTGAGAAGCTATCTTTCACCTGAAATTCTCCTAATTTCGACTAATGCTATTCATAGAAATAGTCTAAATATTGTTTCATCTAAAATAATTGTTATAATTAAAAATAAGTTTATGCCTATATCTATAAGAATTTACAATTTTTGAAAGCAAAACATTGTCGTTATATGAAAAGATAGTTAATTAATGTAATAAAATTATTGAATTATTTATAATTGGTATCTGTTGGAGTAATATTATAATATTACAATATTACAATATTACAATATTATTAATAACATTATAATAATATTTATATATTATATATACAAGATTATTGGCACAACAAGTAGTACTCCAAGTGATATTAATACAACTATTATCAATCGATTTCCAGCATTATATACCCTATGACGTATGTAATCGTACTTTCTTTCCGCTGTCGGTATCTTGATGCACAAATTCAGTGTTTGCAGATCGCTTTACAGTTATAGTTGCGATTCAGACGTTTTTGAAAAACTAAACGAAGATTCCTGGCTTCCTCCTGGTTTCTAAATATTCGCCAATGTGTGGCAAAATGCAGCCAATGAACCATCCTTCTTGTAACGGATGTATCTTTCAACACTGTTTTTAGACTTGTGTCCCGAAACTGATTGAATTTCTCCATTTTTGAAACCAGAATTGTGAAGTTGGGCTACGACCGTGACGCGTACACAATAGTTTGTTTGTGTTTTAGAAAGATTCAAGAATTTGGATAAATTCGCATAAAATTTCCTAGCCAATACTTTTCGTATAGCCAATTTTTTCGCTTTTGAAGATATATATATACCAAACTGTTGCACTCAATTTTCGTAATAGTTTATGAAAAAACGTCACTATCTCCAATTTTTGATAAATAGAATTTTAATCTAGTTAATGGACATGATGCTTCTTCCCTAGTTCCATATTAAAACCTGGCCTCTTTTATGTCTTCGTAATCTTTTCGCTTTGTTGATCCTGTCCTATTCTTTGAAGGTAATCCTTCAACTATGTAAGCATATTTTTTGTTCTCCGAATCTGTTGCTCCCGCCCCCTTTCTCCGAAATGAAGTAAAATGTTGAAAACAGTTTCTTCTTGCAACACCTCCGGATTGGTTCGTGTGAATCGAGACTTAATTTTATATAATTCAGAGTTTTGGATTGACTCATAGCGCTTTTTTTGTGTATTTGCAAGCCAAGGAGTATAAGGAGTATACTCCTGAGATAATATTAACTGACCGTGAAATAAGTGCTGAAAAAAGATATCGTTGAATACCCTCTCTTATACAACCTAAAGACGACGTCTTGAACCTACTGTACATTTTTCTTTATAAAAATAGACAATAGGAAAAATACAGCATTCAGAGTCATATACTGTACGTTTCATTAAAATTTAATGACCAATAATATTGTCTGGTGAATTCTACAAAATTTGGATTAATTTGTAAAGAATAAGCACTGGGCCAATAATGAAGATTCGAAATGCAACCATTTAGAAATAAACAATTTCTAAAATAGATAAATGGTAATTACATATACATATAGTCCATTAATTCATGTTGTACACACATATAAAATAATAATTAATATCTTATTATAGATTAAAATGCTACATTCGGCGCCGATATAATTATTATATATATTATATGATTCAGTATGACTTCGAACGTTAATGATAACTTTGTGGAAGAAAACTCTTGTGAATCGCTTCAGTCACTGACGCCTTCCACGCCTATACAGACTTCACAAAACAAGATAAGATATAATTACTTTGGCCCAACTCACATCGTCTTTATATAGAGCATAATAACTCAGCGAAAATCCTGCTTACTATACATGCTACAAGTGCACAACTGGGGATGGCAATTGGTTTCGGATTTTGGAGATAAATATACATCAAAGTGATCATCGCCTGAAGCTGACATCAACTTGGAGATTTTATCGGTTCTCAAAAGAGAGGCCGGGCTATGTAACTAGGACATACTTAGAAAAACGTTGATTATATAAAATGTGGCGGAAAATGAAGTATACATATCATATAAACACAAGTTATTTAGCTTTCTATATATAATATGCTGAATATAATGTGCGTAGTTTGTGCCTATCAACGGTGACTAATCAAAATTATGAAGACATTACATATACAACTCCTCACCTCGTGTCGCAGAAATTAGCAAAACATAAACCGAAAAGATTTTATTATGAGACAGCAATAACAAGCGAGCGAAAGTAATACGATCGCGCCTGATCTATAAAAATACCAGACAAATACTCCTTTTTCGTCTTCGTGAGAATAACATAATAATGGCTAAATTATAGAGGTGTGCTAAACCGGAATTATAACTTTCAACACATTACAGAGATGTAATATTATAGCCTTTTAAATATTTACTTATAGATGTAGTGTGACCTCATGATATATGGATGCATATTGTGCAAAACATACTTCATCTAAAGTTCTAAAGAGTGCATTAGCTTTTAATTAACTTTTTATTATACAGATACTACACTCAGTGTGATGCGTCTTTTAGGATTCTCATGAGGGTATCAAAAGTTGTGTGCCTGTACAATCGCTCCTCTTGCTTAAGAAAACTTATACTTATAATCAAATGCTTTATACGCATACCTCAGAAAATGTAAAAAGTTAAACTGATTTAGTTATGTATTACAATCTTGTATATATAATCAATATCACTCGTATATTATAAGTTGATTGGAAAAATTAGATTTTATTAATTAGAAATTGCTTACAGAATACAGAAGTAAAAAACGCATTTAATTTAAATTATTTACCTCTTATTTTTGTATAAAAATGTGGTAGCATTTCACGTTATTTGTAAAGATAAAGTAAATAATATTTATATAGTGATATATATTTTAGCTTAATTAAATTTAATTGCTGCAATGCCGAGATTTCTATATTTCTACATTATATTTCATTTCTAACTAATATATACATATATATAATTAGAATTGTAAGAACATTGAAATGGACAATTTCTGAGACTATTCATAGGAAGTAAGTCGTTTTGTGAAATTGATGTTGAGCACACAGCTTATGTTTGGTGTGTCAATTATAGTCCGACCGTGTATATGATTATAGTGTGTCTGGGTCTTTATTATATAGGTTCGTTTCCGTACCACCCATAACATTAAATTCAGCTGTATAAATAATTAGTATAGACTTTATTTAGGTCCATTTTTAAGATAGGCCATGTCAATTCCGTCTTCAATATTTTTTAAAGCTGGCACATATTTTTTGTTAGTGTTCATAGTGGTGAATTTTGTCTCAATAATATTAATTCGACAATCCGTTTTTAATTTGAACCATATAGCGGCTTGCTTTCGAAAACATTAACACGCGGTGGGATAATTTGTATCAAATATATTTGGGAGGTCTGCCGTATATGATAAAGAAGACAAGATATACGCATTTTAAGTTTTAACTGTAACATTCGGTCACCATATACGAAGCTCGAATGATGAACCAAAGTCGGACTACCACATGAGTGATAATTGAAAAGGCTATATGCACAGAGCGACCGTATATTAACTATATTGCTTTCTTTTGAAATCCAAATTATCATTATGGCAGGCTGATAATTTCCCAACGACATGCAGTTCCTAGTGTCACGATAGGATTTCAGACGTTGTATAATATTATGATGACATGTATATATTCATGACAAGTGTGCTATCTGTGTTTTTTGTTTTTGATATTTTTTCTGATATTCAAAATGTAATCGTTATTCCAGCTGTGTATAATTTATAATGTATAATGTACTGTGTCTGGTCTGAAATAACGTTTTCTTTTGCTTATAGTACCTTTTCAACACTCGATATTATGGCCGGTGAACAGTTTGCAGTTCGCATATATACAGACTTTATGTAAAAAACATATTTTATCTGACATATAATAAAAAGGTGCACTGTGTGTTACCTGTATTATTGAAGTCAAACGTCTATGAAGTCTATTACGAAATATGCATTTTCAGAATAAAAAATCATTTAAATTATGGTCAATTCTCATTATATTAAATTCAATGTTCTAATTACAGGGTGGCCCTATATATAAAACCTAACACGGATCCTGCATAACCAACGTATTCTATAATGTATTTTAATATAATATACTGAATTTTCTATGTTTGTACAACAATAATTCTATTTGCCCATTCTGATTGGTCCAAAATATCCCATTAACTTTTAGATCGGTTATATAAATTATTTAATGTTTAATATTAATTATAAACATGATTAATGATTTTAATTATAACGGAGTTGTGACAAATACGATTCTGCTGCACGTTTAAGGAACAAGCTGTTTTGCACAGATGGGAAAACACTGAAATGCTCATTAAAAAATGATAAACAATTTCTGCAACTTAAAAAGACTTACATATTTGATCATCCGCATTGGATCATATTACTTAATAAAAGTATCAAACCTTTTGCACTAAATATTTTAATTAAAACTCTCTGGTATCCCCGACTATAATAACTTATCTTATATTTTCAATAGATATATTTTTCCCAGTTTGTAGGTATTAGTTTTTAATAAAGTTTTTACATATTTATTTCTGTTCATCAATTATATAAACGTTTATTTTATTGTTAATTAATTTTCTTAAATGTTAACGATATGCAAAATTGAGTTGAATGTTTTATTAACACGGTTAATCTGAAAAAGTGATCCTACTCCAAAACGAGTACAAACATGTAATGCACATTTTCGGTGTATATGTCCACCGCAAAAGAGTGTAAACATTTATTTATATTGATATGAATACTCTGATAGAGTGTATAATAGACTGAAAGTGTAATTATTTCGTCCAAGATGTAAAGATATAGCATTCGCATAATTCAAAAACACACGTTCTTGTGATAAAATCTACTCCTTGAAGACATATAAACTCAATATTATAGGACAGGAATAACATTTTATACAACCATGAAAAAGTTCTTATCGAGGCCCGAACCGACAACCAACCGCTAACCGCTACAATAACGTTACAGTTTTAGATGACCGATAGCTTTCTGATGCGCACATGTAACCATTTAATATATTAATCAACTCAATCTAGGATATATTAAATAATAATGATTGATATACTCTTTTGAGATTAAACTTTGTTGTTGGAAGCTATATATTCAAAGCTATTTTCAAATATTAATGTTCTCAAATTATAATCCAAAATGCACAAAACTATTTATAATTAAATATAATTATGAGATCCTGAATGTAGAAATATATATATTTTGAGCTTAAAGAGAGAAGATTTAAGAGACATTTTAAAATATATTATATTTTGATGCCACATAGGATTGGATATAAAATTTCTGGAATAAATTGAAAGGTGGTGGGTCTGCAACGTTTATAGGTATGTTTATGTTACATTGTACGCGAAAACATGATTTGATGAATACAATTATGTAAATATTGTAGATAAAATTTAGATAGACACTCATTGGAGTAGATTTTATTTATAAAGACAAAACATATTTTCAATAAAAAATAAATCAGACAAAAACTGTTAATGTACTATTTTAAGATTATATAATTTAATTTTTCTAAAGTGTAAAATGAAAAAGAGTATAATTAATTTATAATTACGATAAACGTTACACAAATTAAAGAGTAAATGAACACTTGTGCCGAAATATTCTTACAAAAAGACTATTTAACTCTTTTCCTAATATTTTATAACTTTCAATATATTCGTAAATTTCCGAGAGTGATTTTACTATTTGTGGAGTAAGTATCCATATATGTTTTAGTTTTATAGGTGTAAAATTATACATGAATACAAGTGCATATACTTGAATTATAGTCCTTTAACAAGAACAAATGTAATTTATTAAATTTTAAGTTTTAATTTTTTTTTTCAGAATAACAGTGATTATTTCATTGTTTTTTCATTCACAAATAACGCTTTGTAACAATGAAAATTACACATTTTTAAACTATTAGAATATATTATACGCTGAAAATGAGATATTGTAACTGTAAATTCTAAAAATTGTTTGATAATATTTTGTATATCAGAAATTGTCATCTGTTAAATTTAACAAAACTCTTTTGTTTTAAATAAAATTTTCAGTCAATTGGTCAGAAATATTCATTGAAAATAGCAAAAAATTTATATAAGAAATAGTAAAACAATTGTATTTGAGCTTACCGGTACCAGTTTAGTCCAAGGTGATATTTTCGATCAAAAAAATGTATCTCTGGTCCAGTCGCTTGAATATCAGGATGAAGTTTGAGAAATTCCAGAAGGGCCCTGGTCCCAGATTTCTTTGCCCCAATAATCAGAGCATCGGGTAGACGCCGTTTGACAGTTCCAAAACTGTAGAGTGGTTTCGGAGGGATTGCACCGCCAAAGGTACCGATAAAATATTGCAGATAAGTGAGCAATAGCAACCAGTTCTGATTTAAACAAAGTGTCATTTTATTCGAATTATTTAATCAGATATTTGTTTGACGAATTGCCACAGTAATTGTTGAAGTGCAGCTTTATATTACATTTTTATTCAACGAGGTATATTATAAAGTTTATTAGTAAAATCACTATGTATACTTACGTTATACATGAGTCAATAAAATTTTAATTGGATGAATTCTGGTCCAATCATATAATAATGATTATGTAGAAGAAGATATACAAAATATATTATGGCGCAAGTACTGTACAAAAAACCATACATGGCTATTTAGCACAACCACTCAAATAAAATCTACATAATTAATATATAAGTATACAATAATTAAAATATGCAAATAATTATATATTTAGGTATGCCCCAATTATTAACGATGTTTAAAATCTTAAAAGGTAACAAAATTAAGTGCGGAATCCAACAACAATTACCTTTTTAAAGATTGTTTAAAAATAGTTTGATGATTGTATTCAGCATTTCAAAAAAAGATTTAGTTAACATTTGAGACGTCAGTTTAATTCCTCCAAATAATCATATGTATGGATGAATTTGGATGAATTAAACTCTATTAGAGTCTACCCAGTTAAACGCAAAACCTCTGTTCAATATTACGATACCTATATTATTGAAATTGCTGCATCTAATTATTATTCTTTTGACTTTTAAATCATGTTATGACTTCGACACGGTTGTGCCTATGTGCTTCGTGTAATAAAAATAAAAATCAATTGCCAATAAGCAAATTTTGAAAAAATCGATAAAGGTGTAAAATGTTAATTTTTATTCTGATTTTCTCATTTTTTGTAAAACCTTTCCAATCATTCGGTTGACGGTATCGGATAATATATAAATATATATATATATATAAATATGTTTTGAAAGTTCTTATTGAAAACTTTTCTTTTGTTTTTTAACGTAATCATCCTAATGATGATCATGATTAATTAGTTTTAAAGAAAATAATCATTCAAAAATTGAACTAAAAGACAAATTTTAGTTCGTTTCGGATACTTTATTAAAAATATGTGATTATCTCCTTCAACACTGGCAGCAAATTTTGTAATATATTTTTATTTATGTTGGAAGGTATATTAATATAATCCTATATAATACATATCGTATAGCAATTTGACAAACAGGGAATAATATTCGCATAAAAAGTGACAAACTTTACCGCTGTTCCAATTTGTATTCTCCTGCGAGATATACACAGGGTGACAGAAACACATTCCCTATTTCGGAACAAGTCTCCATCCAACTGCTGGATAGATGATCTAATTTTGATTACTGGGTGTTCGGATAGACCAAGGGAAACATGACCAACTCTAAAGTGGACATATCCATCCGACGCCAGGGGTTTTCTTGTTTTAACTCCGTACATATCATTTTGCCAAAGTATTCTGCGCATTCTCTTTAACAGACTAATTTATTATAGACACGAGGTTAAGAAAACTTATTTAGTAAAATATCCATGTAAGTAATTTGAAGCATTTGTCCGTCAATGTCGGATCAATTTGCCAACCTTCAAGTCTCTTCAAGTATACTGAGGGTGTTTAATTGTATACGATGTGAAATTTCCAAGAAGGCAAATTATATCTATATATGTTTACAGTTTTTTTATCATGCCGACTGTAGATATAATAGCTATATGTTTTATTTTCAAGCTATCATTAGAATTCCTTTTTTGAAAAAGTTTCATCTAAATAATAGTATAAATAGTATTTATTTATGCAAAAATAGAAAGAATTACTATAATTGACAATATGTTAAATAATAAAATAAATTATTGGTATAGATCAATGTTATAAGTCCTGACCAGTACAAAAACATACCTTTAAAATTATAGTTAAAATTAATTTATATTTTCAATTTACAAAAGTTTTAAATGTAAAATTTTATTGATAGGTTTTATTTTAAAACATTGTTAAAAGTTGTAGTAATTTAGTGTAATTTATTTTTAAAAATTTCTTTTGTTCGATTATATAAATTGAATTTAATAATACTTTTACCAATGTAAAATACACAAATTACATTAACTTCATTTATTTAATTTGTTTTATAATTGAGCATACACTAATTTTTGTTTTAGTAAACAATAAATGATAATAAATGTATCAATATATATAAGTAACGGTTATAATTATTAAAATTGCAATGCATGCTATTTGAATTAATCATTGTAAAATCATTACGAACCGACTATTTAATTGCAATGAAAAGTTTAACAAAATTTAAATAAAAAAACAAAAAACTGAGATATTTGGAATTACACTTTTTGTTTTACTTTTAATCTCTTCGTCTGTGGTTTGATTGATATTTCTCTTAGTATAGTTAACTAAATGAATATGAACTTTATTTTTGTATTTACGAACAACCCTTATTAATTAGCATTAATAGCCTTTTGATATAAAGGAATTTCGTTTAAGTAAAGTTAATCAATTAAAAAATTTACTACTTTTAAATATATAAAACCTCCCATACACGTTTCGTAGTTTAAAAAATCAACTACTAAAGTTGCTACTTCTAAGTAGTAGAAATATTTTTTTAATACATTTTAATTTCGAATAAAAATTAGTTTGAATATGAATAAATTTTATAATTAATTACTAATAATTTTTGTGTTATTTAAAAAAATAATAATATTAATAAATGAGTGTTTATTTGGATAAGAAGCTATTGTGCAAACGATTTTTCTTCTTCAAATATTTCATAAGTAGTAAGATATAATAGTAATAATATAAAATACTACTGTTTTGTACAATATTATTAATGTTTACAATAATGTTGAAATATTAAATAAATAAATTTTATATATGTTTAAGATGTTACAATCGCTTAATAAGTTGTATGCAAATGACGTAAATTTAATTGGAAATTTTTTTTAATTGTTACTATTAATTAGGACAAGTATGGACTAGTGTAACTATGTATACGAAAGATTTAAAACATTCTAAAGAATTTGAAGGTATAGTTGTCTAAATGATTTATTGGACTACTTTTGCCTTTTAAGCTTTTAAGCTTATTGCATTATCTTGATTTTTGCGTCTATAATGAATATAGGCGCAAAAATCCAATTCTATTCAAAACAAATACTATCAAATCAGATACTATAAAAAAGGCATACTATATACTACTATATAAAAACCTCCGCGACCCCACCGCTGAATCCGCAACTGTAAATCTAAAGACTCTAGAAGCTGAGACTAAAGTGGGTTAGGAAGCAAATTGTTTTTAGAATAAATTTTTATGTTTTTACCAGTTGATTTGCTTTTTTTGGTTGATTCCTAACCGTTAGGGAGTTATAAAAGTTGCTTATCATTTAGGTAAGGTTTCAGAGCGCGAAAAGATTTTTAATTAAATCGGTACATAATCGATATTATTTTTAATGGATTTTTAGCCCCCGCTGCTTTGGTACTTCATGTACTTTAGGTTCATGTAATTTCATCTTTTTCTCATGTTGTTTTATAATTGCCATCATCTTCTATAATATATTATTAATTTTTCTGAAGTAAAGCTAAATTTCATAATGTTAATATATATTTATGTATATAATTATGCATATATAAAGACCATATCTACAAATATTTTTTTTTTGCGTCACGATGAAAATGGAATCGCCTCCATTGAAACTAAAAAACCTGTATAATAGTTCTGCCCCAATTTTAAATGACTATAATAAAACAAGAAATATTACTCATTGGTGTGGGATTCCGTATAAAAATGACTTACTATATTGACACTAAATTTGGAAAATGACCACTGCCTGCTTTTTCTAGGGACAGCCCTGCGTCTATATAATTCTCCATTATTTAGCATTTCTTAAAGGTGAAATAATAATATTTTAAAAATAAAAAACTTTGAAACTTTGAAACTTTGAAACTTTGAAACTGTGAAACAATCAAATAATTCAGAACACTATAATATTTAATCAATTGAATCTTTGACTCAATTAAACTCTGAACATTCATGTATTTATAGTTGCACTCCTGTTATAATTTAGTGCAGACATTTCCCAGACGCTCGTTTGAAAGACCGCCCATGTATTTCGATTTAGCCAATGATCATCGAGACACCCTACCTTTCTTTCGTATTTTGAAAAACGTCTGGCGCCATGAAGACGGTTCCCACGATCGAGTTGAAAACTTTGAGCTGTAACTTTTGCATGTGAAATTGAAACTCAGTTAAAATATAACTTTCTCCAAAGAAGGATGGTGGTATTTACAACAGACTCAGATTCCACACAGGATCAAGATGAATGGGAATCAATAAATGTGGAGATTTGGGTAAGTGATATTTTATTCAATTCTAATATAATATTATTAGTTAACTAAAAATTAAACAGTATTAAATTTAATATACAGTATTTTATCTTCATGAAAGAAAATGAAACGAAACAAGGTCGTAATCATTTAAATATTTAATCTATTTATCGATTTATGATTTATCCATATCTCAGGGATGTGATTCTTCCTGCTTAAGCAGGATTAAAAGGGGCCCTTTAATTTTAGATTTCTATTATAAAAGCTGTAACAGTATAGGTGCCCTTTATTCTTTATATTAATTGGGCCCCTATAATAAATAGTTCCTTCTTTTTTCACAAGTCTAATCACATCCCTGCTATCTATCTATTTATTTATATTTAATTGTTGTCAAGATAGGGCAGGGCACTCGTGTAAATTGATCCGAATAAAAAGTATTTAATGAAGTTATTTTATTAAAATAAAATTCAATGAGTTTATCAGCTATTATTCAATAAATTAAAAATGAATTATTTGATTGGCGAACATAAATCTTTAATAATAATTTTATTTTACATTTTATTCTAGCTAGAAGACATTTCATTCACATTTTTTAAATATGTTTGATATTTAAACTTCGCTTTATATACAAGCATTTTATTAATTGAAACAATATAAATTAACCACCTACACAATTATGATACATGGTAGTTATGTGTTTAAGTGGCATTCAACAACGTTAAATACGCAAACAAATTTCAATCTATATTTTCCGATGTTTTAGATGGATTTATTTTGACTAAACCTTGTATGACAAAATATTACATTATTTCTACAATGGTATGGAGAATAATTTAAATATATAGGGATAGAGAGATATTTTATCTTTGTTTTATTTATGTTAATATTTTAAAATTAAGACCATTAATACTGTGACTACACTGGCTGCTTTGATTGACATGTATAAGGAGCAGTTTTCGAAAATTACTACTCATAGAATGCAATAACTCAAAACCATAAAGATGAGGTTAATTATTGCTTAAATTTGACATTCGATACAATGTTTCGGAGTAACATTACAAATATTAAAAAGATAATATAGGTATTACTTATTTTTGATAGATTAGTTAATTCTTTTAAAAATATTATCAATCTGCTATTTATTACATACTACTTTAACTACTGAGTAATACAAATATGTATATAACAATATTATTAAAAAATCCTTTCAGAATCTTATTCAGAGTCAAACAGAAGCTTCATTACAGCAAATAAATGTCAGTGCAGTCTCCAGTTTACCATGCTCAACACATGATCATAAGTTTTCAGATATTACAAACCGAATAAATTCTGATAAAACAAGTAAGTGTAATTATATTATTAAAAATTTAATTTACATGTTATTCTAAAATGAAGTATTAATATAATATGTAAAGTAAAAATTATAATAAAGTTCATTGCGAATCAGGGAAAGTCAGAGTATTTGAAGTTCTCTCTGTAACTTTTTAAAAGTCAGGGAAAATAGAAATTAGATACTTTACATACTTATGCATCCTAGGTAAAAAATAACCTAAAAAATCGCACTATGCAGATCAGTTGGTATGTCCTTGTTATGACATTATAAACTACAACCGCAGCTATAAAGAAAGGTAGAACCTTACCTTAACAAGGGTCCTTTGGCTAAGGATATGTCCCGACTAGTAGACCTGGTCCTTCTTATATAGTTGTATGGACCGCATCCTGTCCGGCCATAAGCCTAGCCGGCATTCAGGATAAGAGAAAGCAACTCTGAATCAAACATCCCTCTGCTGCCTTGTTATAGATTACGCCTTTTCAGGCAAAGGCTAAATGATTTGTATTATATGTTAAACAACGTACACTTCTGCATTTTGAAGGATAAACATAATTTTATTCATTGTATATATTATTCCACTGTTAATATTTGTAAGATTATAAGATATTACATAATATTAAAAGCAGTATATTACGATTCATAATTTTAATTGTTTCAAATATAATTTTGCTATAAATTTTCATCAAATACACAATTACATAATCACTTGATGGGTATATAATATACAGAGTTCATACGGAGTCTTAAAAAGTCTAGAATTTTTGAATTTTTTTTTCGGATTTAAAAATTTTTTTGACAAATTTGTATATTTTGACAAAAGTGAATTTTTTAATTTTTCAAATTTTTAAACTCTATTATTAATTTTATTTATTATTTAGGTATTAATACAATTTTGTATAAAGAGTGTATAGAGACTCACCACCAAAATATACAAATAATACTTACATATTATACTTAGAGTTGAATGCCCGCAAATGTTGTCAAAAGTACTTAAAATGGCTCTGGAAAAAGTCTGGAAGTTTATTTAAATTTCGTATGAACTCGTATATATTGGTGTTCGAGTTTTACCATGTGTTTATTCTTCCATAACATTGTATTATGTTGCAGAGAATATCAATATCGATCAGGCGTCATCGTTATCGTTACAAGATGTTGATATGGACTCAGAAATAACTTCCTATTCTAAACATAAGGTGTGTCTATCAATATTTCAAATTATATTACAATTTTTAAAAAGATTCAACGTTTTTGCATTTGTTTTATTAAGAATAAGATATTTAAACAAAAATATTTTCATTATTTGATTATCTAAAATTGAAATATCGAATAACTATTGCCGGTTAAAACAAAATTTGTTATTAATTTCTCTGGATTAATATCACTATGAAAATTTTTAGATATAACATTCACTGAAAATATCCTCTAGCAATTATGATCATTAGGTAAATATAAAAAACCTTAATAATATTAAATATAACAGCCTAAAAAGTAAATTTTACACACATTGTAAAAAATATTTGCCAAACATTCGCAAATATAGTTTTAATTGTGGCTGTTAACTTTGATTGACAAATTCATTCAACATCTGCAATTACGTATTTCTGTTTTATAAATTTAAGTTTAATAATATCGTATAATAATACCAATACTTCATTTTAATTTTAAGGTTCAGCAAAGCTTTGGTTCAGCAGAACTGAACTCACAAGAAACTCTGACCAAATCGGTCACAGTTAAGAGCCCTAGAAGACTGCACATATCAAATATTCCGTTCCGATTTCGAGATTCTCACCTTCGAAATTTACTTTCTGTATGATTGAATATAATTATAATTAGATGTTCGATATACACTTGCACAGATATTTTAATGTTATTTGAGATTTATTATTAAACAGTCTTCAACAATTAAACAATTCAACATTCATTTTTTTCGGATTAATAAAAAAGTTTAATCGGCTTATAAATTTACAATATACATTATATAGTATACATTTTACAACCTATACATAATTATCACTTGTAGATGAGTAATAAATCATTTTGCATTTGAAAAAAATTGTAATATAACGTTGTACTTCTTTTATAGCCTTTTGGAATTGTTTTGGACGCGGAAATAATTTTTAATGAGCGAGGGTCAAAGGTAAATTATTGTGATTGTGTTAATTATATTATATTCTAATGAAAACATACAGTTCTAATCTACATATACATAATCTAAATATATAATATAAACAATAATATTTTTGTACCAAAAACAAAAATTTAAAAAAATCGACTCAGTCAATTACATAGAAATTTAATATATTTTTTTGTTACTCTTTTATTAACTATACATTTGGTTATTCTTTTGAAAAATTTAAGAATATTAAAACATGCAAAACAATTTGTTTTAATTTTATTGTCTATCAAACTATTCTTTAAGGGATTTGGTTTTGCAACATTTGAAAATTTTCAATCTTCTCGTAATGCACAAATATCACTTAATGGAACTATTATTGAAGGAAGACAAATTGAAGTGAGTATACTTATTATTTTGTGATTAAAATTTAGTTGAAATTCTTAACCATATAAATAAAAATAAATTCTTGAACTATATATTATATAAAAATTTACGACACATTTGAAAGCAATAGAAAAATGTTTCCCAAAGAAATAAAGATTTATCTTGGTGAAATAATTATTTCGATATTATTTCAATTCATAATTCAGATCTACAATTTAAATTTAAATATTTTAATTTCCCCTATTTATCATTTCAGGTAAATCATGCTACTGCTAGAATTTTGACAAATCAAAAGAAAGAAAAACCAGCACCAAAAAAGAGTATTTGTCAAATTTTATAATTTCTAAAAAAACAATTCTTTCTCATCATATTTTATGTTGTGTTGAACAAAATGTTTTCAGATGGTAACTAATCGATTGAACTTTATTATTATGTTAAGATATTAAATTAAAAATATAAAATTTCAAAAGTTTTCAATGATTCACTCAAAAATTTATATTTTAAAATTATATTTAAAAAATTTAATAAGGAATTTTTAAAATATATTAATTTATTTCCTGATTTAATATATAAAAGTAATTGGGAGGTTATTTTCGTTCAGTTCACAATGAAAAGAAGTTTCGACCATCTTCTGATTCAGTCATTTTCCATCGCCTTGCTCCAAATTTGTTACGCTCAAAGTAAGTCGCACGGTTTTAAAATTTTTGGAATATTTTTATAAATTCATGATCATCTTATGAACAGTTTAAAGCCGCATAAATAGTAAACAATAATCTCCAAACTGACCACTTTACTTATGAATACAATATAGAATAAAATTACAAAATACCGCTTTTACTCGTTAGCTATGTTAACTGATTATTAATATTTGCAATGTTAAGTCTTCAATATATTCTGAATTTCAGTGTACCCAGTCATCAGGAAATGATTAAGAATGCAGCTTATCCAACAGCAAGTGGTTATGAATTATCTGCAGACCCAAGGTTTCAAAAAGCATTGGCTATGAAATATGCCCAAACGGCGGAATCTTTTAACTTTCAAGTAACTAAAACTATTTATATTTTTACAAATTCTATTATTTTTTCTACATTTAAGATAATTATTGATTCGATAAAAATCTATCAGTTCATTTATTGAAAACAGCTATATATAGAATCTGAAGAGTTCAGCAATTTTTTTCTATAGTTTTTATAATCCAATATTACATACATGTTCCGTGAGTTTCACATTGACAAGATAGCAATATAAGAATCGAACTTAAGTTTTTAACTGTTTTTTCTTTCTATATATAGATAAATATTCCGCGAAAACTTTTCAACTTTAGAGTCACACTAAATTAAATGTTAAATTAAAAACAATTATAATTCATTCATATTTTAATTCAAATTACTAATTCATTTATTTTTATTTATATATATAACGATCAATATAAATGGAATCAAAGTAAATGACAGGAAAATCCTTCAGTAACAATTTAGTTAGTTGTCAATTGTTTTTTTTAATTCTTTTGCTTTGGAATCAACATAAATACATACATTTTATTTATTGTAAGATTGATTTGTACTCTAAAATAAGTATTAATATTATTTTAGATTCCAACATTTGTAAATCTACAACCACCACCTCTTCCAAAGATAGAATTTCCCAACAATGTAACAGTTCAGAATCTGTATACCGCCCAACAAATGCAAATACGGTATTCGAATAATAATAATCATTTACTATACTATATTAATTGTTTTATTAAATGTAAAAAGTATTACGATAATGTTTCTCATTACTACCAAAACAGCCAAAATAAATATTATCTTTTTGTTAGTTGTACATTTAAACAAAGTATGGTCGGTAAATTATTAATACTTGCTCTCTAAATAACTAATTTATATTAACCGTCTTTAATTAAGTCGGTGTTACTGTAGTGTCGGAAGAACTATATAATATAACGATATCACAAAGTTTACAATGATTACCCATATGAGTCGTTAGAAGGAAACCGGTCTTCGTTAAATAAGGGAAATTTTAATTTTAAAATGTAGCCGTTGAGTAATTTGTTTAGAAATTAAATCCATCTTATAAAAATTATAAACTAATGAATACATTTCAAATAAAAACGTTATATATTTAACTAAACTAAAAACACTATCTTATTATATATATTAAACTAATTATTAAATATCGCACATCTCAGTATTGACTTTGTCACTGAACATTATATATCGGCGGCTTCCTCAGATCTTTGCAGTTGGCCATGTCCTCTCCTCGACCACAGACCCAAAGAACGCTCATTAACTTTCAAATGAATGGGACACATAATACCAACGTTTCTCGAACAAATTTTAACTGCCAACGATTTCTTCCTTACTAACATTCTTTCTCTTCAGAGATGTATTGCTTGTTTTGATTTTATGTTTTATTTTCATTTTTATGAAAAGTATCAAATTAATTTTGTTATCGCATTTATATGAGATATTTGATGTAATTAAAGTTTGTTTTATTGAAACACACGACATCCGTTTAATTTAATGGCTATACAGATAAATCTTTTAGAGATATGTAAGAAAGTGTATAGTTAATGTTTTGTTAAGATAAGATTGCCTAATTTTAAAGAAATTTTTTTTTTTAAGTGCACAAAATGGTTAAATAAGAATTATTTCAAGATTTGTTCAATGCGAACTCGTTATTTTATAGAATATGTTTGTTTTGTTAATTTGTTTTCTTTGAATTATGTCAACAATATCTTGTAAATCAAAACCAACGAATTAATAATGTTATGCGTGTTGTATTTCAATCTGTAATGTTATAAAAATTGAAATATCAAATGTTATAACTTTTTATTTTAATAATGTTTTCATTGTAATTTTTAACTGATTCGTTTTTAATTACTATAAGAAATGTGTTTGTGTTAAATTAATGTTTAATGTTGATTGATCTTATAGATAAATGTTTTATATTGCTTATCCATGTTTATATCTTCTACTAATTGTTAATTTATGAATAGTTTTTTATTGTTATAAAGAACAGTATTGTCCACTGAAATACATATCTTCTTCATATAAAATAGAAAAGAATCTTACAATCGGATATGTGCGGGATAATTATACAATTTGCGTAAATTTGTTTATTGATTTGATTATAAGGCGGAAACTATTTGACTACTTTTATGTTTTCTAATTCACTCCTTCCTTGTGATAATTAAAATAATTAAAGTGTGATAACTCCCTGAAATAGACGTTAAAATTAAACCGAGTTTTTAATAAAATTATTTGAATTGTACATATACAATTAGAATGTACACAATGAAATTGTTGTACGGTAATTCACCTTTCATTAATTAAAAGCAAGAAAGTGTCTTAGTGAAATTCTTTCGAAACCGTTAAACTTCATGAGAACCAATTTCTAATTGAAGATATAGGAAATTGTTTTCCGGGAAATGTCTTGCGCAATGAATTACTTTTTCATCAATGGAACTACTGACATACAATATTGTTTGTCATTAATATATGTTCATTTTAAAAACAAATTCTTTCTAGTGTCAACTTAAACTCACCTTTTACATTTACATATCTATACATGTAAAATTTGTTGTCTATTTTTAGACTTGTATAAATACTTACTACTATATATACTTACTACTACTTACTGGCTATTTCTTAATTAAACAACTGTTTCGTTTATAATGCAGCTTTATACTAACATTTTAACATGCGATATTAAATGTACAAATTTCTCACAATTTTAGTGATCTTTTTCACTTGCTATTAACTTCACGAAGTAAGTTGTTAAATTATTGTAATTTTTCTTTTGTAATAACATGCTAAACAATGATTTTTTATTTATTTAATCTGTCTTTGAAGGTGAAAAATTACCACACAACTCTAAGACACATCACGTGTCTGGATTCCTGTCCAGCTGTCCTAAACATACCCCTGGAGCTGCTATCATTAGCAGTCCAAGCCTACTGGTGGGCAATGTCCGTCGATCTACGGGTAAACTTTTTCTTTTACTCATGCAGGCGGGGGGAGCACGAGCCGGTTGTTCTTTACGGGGGTAGCGGAAATGGTAATAATACGTTAATCATAATATGTTTAGAATATTGCTGCAGTTTATATGTGCGTTGTTTTCCAGGAAAGACGAGAGTTGTCAACTCTCACTTTGACGTCCGGAAGATATTCTTGCCCATTCAATCCCAGGACTGACCCAGAGAAGTTGTGTTACGACTTCCAGACCGGCAGGTTCGTAGATTTTCAGTTTTACCGGTATTTCAAACAAATCTTTAATGAATATTTATTCTTCTCATTTCAGGTGTTCAACGTTAACGAGAAATTCAGGCCCGTCCGCCTGGAAGTTTGGGAAGGGCCAGTAGTGCTTTTATTTTTTATTTATTTTTATCTTTTGAACTTTATCTTTAATTTCTACTTTGATGATTTTTGATTTCTACTTTGATGATTTATGATTTTTACTTTACTTACATTGATTATTTTCTTTTGAGTTATGATTTTGGAGATTTGGACCTAACTTGTTTTATTTCGTTTTATTTTTTGAACAAATTACTTTATTTAGTTGTTGGGATTTATTAGTTTTTGAAGACATTTTGTTACACTGGTTTAATTTCGTATAATTTCGTTTTAATTTGTTTTAAGTGAAAATATATTTAAACAATGATTTGTTCCGAATTGTCTACTTCTCTTTTCATTTTAATTCATTCAATTTTTTAACACATTTGTGTTTGATTTATCCTTAAATAAATTTTAACATTACAGATGTTTCTTACAATAGTTATTTATAAATATAATTCAAAATTTTATACTAATTACTTTAAACATTTTGAAAATAAGAATACATCTCTATTTTTAACTAAGATGTTTTCCCTAATGTCCATTGATAAGGGTTTCATATCTGCGTCATAGTATTTAGGTTTGAGCGTGTTAAAGTAAAATAGTGTGCCATATAAATAGTGTATTTTTTTAGTAATAAAGCTGTAAGATAAATTTGTTTATGCTATACTACTTCATGTAGTTTAAGTACTATAAATAGATTGTTGTGAATTCTTTTACACGACGTGCCTTGAAGTGTTCAGACATCAGAAATTTTCAAATTAACTGCAAGGGTGGGGGACTAGAATTCAAAGGCCTTACATGAGATGTTAAAGTGAAATGGAAATAAATATAATTGTGTAACATTTTCTTATTCGGAAAAACAATTTGAAATGCAATCATTAATTTACTATTCATCTATTGTGTTGGACATTTAAAATATTTATATAAATTTTTTATAATTATAAAAATGGTGATCCTACAGATTTAATTACAGTGCCGAGCGAGGTGGGGACCGTAGAGATGATGAAAATGGACGAAAGTGTGACCGAGGAGCCGGTTGGTGCTGGAGTGGAGGTGAACGCGGGGAGGAAGAAGGTAAGTTTTAATATATATATATATATTATTATTTGAATCGATTAATCACGCATATAATTATTAAGATACATAACAGCAATAAAATTTTATATAAATATAATTAAATCCGTTTGTTTTATACACATTTATTTAATTAAATTTGGTAAATAAATAAATTTATTTTGTTTCACATAAGTAATACTAATAATTACGTAATAGGAAGCGATATCGGCATTTGACTATATGTTTAGAGCAATGTCTTTTGACATTGTCAACTGCTCAGCTATGTTGTAGACAAAAGACAGGGCTTACCCGTATATCGAAAAAATTATTAAAAATGCTCGTCTTCATTGTTTAAATTACAAATTAAAGAATTTGTTTTTATTTGGTTTTAAAATTCTTTCATACATAAAACAAGGAAAAAAGTATTATGCGTGAATGTAATAATTTAGTTTAGTAGAATCTTTCAGTAAGCTTTTGTAGAGTTTTTTCAGGGCTACATTACCATGTAACATTTTCTTGTAAAAGTTATTTAGTCAATTATAAATTTGCAATCAAAGATAAATAAAAATTTCCTGTTTTTCTGATTACACTTGAAAGATTGTTGCTTATAATATAAATGAACAAATGATTTCTAATTTTAGGCAAATTACAGTATGTTCATTGAGTAACTTTGGAGATCTTTTTCGAGTCAAACAGCTGCCAATATGTTACTTGTTTTGAATGGTATATTATTTGACCTGTACGTTTATGAATCTGCAATGAAGTAATGTGTAGGTAATGGGAGGTTATTTTGTTTCTACAAAATTTTGTGTTTATTCGTTGTAAATGTTGTTTTTAGATGACATGTTTTTGTTGAAAAAATAATGAATAACATTTCTTTACATAGTGCAATTCAGACAGTAATATAGGGTGTTATAGGCAGATAACTTCAAATTGAATAAAAACTAGCAATTGCTGATAAGAAAATTGTATAAGAATGGGTACCCAGTCTAAACTGTATAATTTATTTTTGGTCATAAGACATACAAAATGCAATCCGACGTTAAGCTGGGGTGGGTAGGTGGTCTTGGTCTTAACGTCGTCCGACGCTAATATGTCCGACTATTAATTTTTCCGGGACCCCTTATGGAAGATGCGATCAAATCAGAATGTTTAAATACTCCTTTAAATAATGTTTTTAAAGATTATCCAATATTACTAGAAAAAACACTTTATACGGCTATAAAAATGAAAAAAAAGACTTGGTCGAGATTCTCCAGGGAGTTGGGATGGCCTTAATATTTCCTTAGCTAACTCATCTAGTATAGTCCTTGTCTGAGGTCGTATAATTTACTAATATTCACAGGACAAAGCATCCTTATATTAACCACACCTCTAAAAAAATTGTTAATAGTGCGTGAGCTGCATTTTGATTTTATAAACTGTCGTCGCTAAAGGATTATGTTTAAAATCTAGACTCATTCAAAATTATCGGATAGAACTAACGATTATGTATTAATGATAAACAATTATTCGTGGCTTTTCAGGTTTTAAATAAAACTTTCAAACAAAATAAGAAAATATAATATAAATAATATGTATTTTATGATTTTAGGTATTTTAAGAATGTATATTTTAGTAAGTATAGATAATAATACAAGAAGTCAGAAAACGTTAGATAATAGCAAATAACAAATCGTAACAAAAAGCGGACATAATTTCAAATTACTTAAAAATAGTTTACAGTATTATCATATAACATACATAAATATTTCCCAATAATAACTATTAAAACGATTCAG
Organism: Vannuccia rotundouncinata; assembly: GCA_034780395.1. Lineage (NCBI taxonomy): Eukaryota > Metazoa > Platyhelminthes > Proseriata > Coelogynoporidae > Vannuccia > Vannuccia rotundouncinata. The sequence goes on from JAUZNC010059173.1 coordinate 43,523, forward strand.
TATAATTAGGTCTCACGCAAACAGTATCAATAATTATCAAAATATCTACCATTTAAAATCGTCTTCTCTACGTTGTTGACCTCAAACATAGAAATATTATGTGACTCAAAACAGGCATCTATATTCAGGTATAGGTAGAAAAGTAATCTCCATGCGTTGTTCCAGAGAAAGAGCATCTCGGTCTTTTCGGTCGATTCGGGAAGAAATTCACCGGATAAATACTTTACATTTTCCTTATCAAATCGAAGTAACTATTTATACATCATATTTGAATTATATTCCTTAATTAGGACCATTTCTCGTTAGGTGATGAAACATTATAGACACGTTAAGCAAATAAATAAGCTACTCGCGATGAGCTTGCAAATATATAAGATATTGCTAATATCGATGAATTTTATTCATAAGTATTTAAGCAATTGCTGACATATAAGCAAATAGTTATTTTAATAATCATTTTCTTATAAGCTATTTCTTATTTTTATTCATATAGATATAAGCTAATGATATAAAAAAGCTAGCAAAACAATTGTTAGTTTTTATTCATTAGAACTTATCTGTCTAACACGCCGGCTAAGAATTTTAAATGCATTTATTTTAGATTGCAGATCAGTTGTAGTTACTTATAGTATAATTTCTATGGTATGAACTATGTACATATTTATAATATTGACTATTGTTCATTCATGTTGCGTTTTTGAAATGCAGATCATATTTTACTATCTTGATATTAAATCCACTGATATATTATATAATAGGATGTCCACATATACTCGAAATTTGCACCATATTCTCGAATATACTCGAATTTGTGATTTTCCCTGGAATATATTATAGCTTCGCGCAATATTTTTAAGTTCCTACATATTTCTAATTAATAGGATTCCATTCTATTTACAGGTTTAATTTTTGAATTAATTTTTTTTAAATTATTGTACTTCTGATAATGACACAAGTGAGTTGTTGTAATTCATTAAAGAGAGATTATCCAGTTATATTTTAGAATTGGGTATCTATATTATTTATTGTATTTTTATATAATTCAGTTCAATCTGATTCTACTGAAATTCAATCAACTGATCAACCAAACCAACTAACATGGATCAATTAGCAATGTTTGATGAATCATTGAATTACATTTAACAAAAGTGCCAGTTAATAGTATGCAACACTATGACACTACATAAGGATATATCTAGTAGACAAATACACATCATTCATCAGTATTTCCACATGAAATAAATATATAATCTATATTAATATAGGATTGTCCTAAGTATCATAAGACAAATATGTTGGATGTTGTTGTTCGTTTCTGGGAGGTTAAAGTGAAACTAATTGTCACTCGTTATTTTGGTTCAGTATTTCTTGGTCGAAGAATACCTCATACTATTATATCCTCTCGGTGCTCAGCAGTTTTAGTTATTCTGTATGGCTCCTTTCCATGCTGGTTCTATGGAAATCTTGCATTAGAGTATTCATTGCTATGTTAATTTTATCATTTAGGATAAATTAGGATCTAAATAAATTATTAATTTCAATCTTTTGAGTAAATAGGTCTGATAATAACTAAAATATGTGTTTTGTACATTTTATTAATGTGCAAATTTAAAAAAATGTTTAAACTCAATATTCTAGATTTTTTTATGACAAAAACGTTATAATAGATTATAATTATAGGTAAATAATAGTTTATAATAGATTATCGATTAAAAGGGATATGTCATAGCTAGATATGAAGGGGCTTTTATCTCAACGATTTTGGAAAATATCGACGCCAAAATATTACCGTAGTTTTCATGATTTTGACAATCACAAATTACGTAACGAAATTTCTCTTGCAATTTTTTTTGAAATTCGGTAATATTTTCAAGGAATAGACCTATATAAAGTATACCGCATTAGGTATACATACGTCATAATATTTATATTTATAAAAAGATCGTATATGGTCAGACAACTAGTCAAATTCAAGGTCACTAAAAAGATTGTGGCTAGTGTATACAACTCATATATTGCTAGCATACCAACTTATTATTGTCAGCATGGTTTTATTCTCTTTCTCAAAAACGTAAAGCAAGGTAATTCAAAATAGAAAAAAAAGAAGTCAGTCTTTAGTGGGCAGAGCATATAAATTACAAACAGTGAGTGATATAGTGAAAGTTAGGTGTATCCAGTTGTAGATAAAATAAAAGAACAGGTTCATCCAATGAAAAAAAGCTTTAAACTTCTACCCAGTGGCAAGAGACTTTCAGTCCCCCAATTCATTTGTACCACAAGCAATTTTTCAATGGAACAGTAAACATTAATTATACTTTTATTTCACATATTACCTATTATATTTTATTCACATATTAGTATATATATTATAATATATGGCCTAGCAATATTATATTCAGACATAAATAGGTTTGATTTATATAACACCAGAAATAGACTAGTCGATATCCACGTTTAGTTATTGCAAGTTATACAAATCAGTACTGAAACTGAATGCTCAAAATAATTTTATTCATCTAAAAAAGCGTCAATATTTCAGAAATTAGGCAATATTTTAATATTATCAATTTTCCGTTGATATTTTAGAAATTCGGTAATATTTTCAATATTGTGGGAATATTTTCATGCTATCAATATTTTCAATATTGTGGTAATATTTTCATGCTATATTCTTCGTTAATATTTTCAGCAGTACATGTATATTATTTTTCATTAAATTCGCAATACATTTTGTGACAAATAAAATACAACTTTTTAGTAAAAAAAACATATAAAAATAGATAATCTTGTACGATAATAGACTGCTATCAAAATAAGACGTCATTTTAAATATCAGAATTCCCAGACAACA